>RJWK010011581.1:0-19606 GCA_004363435.1 Platanista minor
TGCACTCTCAACCACTGCGCCACCAGGGAAGCCCTCCTTCAACTTTTAATCTGGAGAACGTTCAACCTAATACATAGAGAACCGCCACACCCTGCATTCAGTTTCACCAGGCAATGTGTTGCCACATTAGTGTGTGTGCGTGTACACGTGAATGTATACACATACCTTTAAATAGTCAGCTCATATTAAAATATCCCTAATGACTCCCACAACTGTTTTTCATCACTATGTTCTTCCAATATAGGATCCCCCCCAAACAAAAAACTCTAAAAGGTCTTCGTACGTGCATAACAGGGTGGGACAATTAGAGTGTTATCTTAAATTACACTTGTTACTTTTGCTGTACTTACACCTAAAGGGAATTTTTTTTTTTTTCCTCAGAAGCTCACGATAAACTGTTAGGCTATGAGCTTCGGAATCTGCCATCTAATGTAAGAACTTAATGGAAAAGATACTTTACTGTAGTCAGCGTGACCATCCGTGCTAAGTTACAGTAGCGGGTGGAGAGCTGGGGTGAAGGGTGACAGACAGCTTCTTTGGGGAGTTCAGTTTCTACCTTATCTCGTTCTCTTGCCTGTCCTCCCTCGGTTCATTTTTCATGAGCACTTCTAAGGAATCTTTTAAAACCGATGAAATTCATCTTGCTTTGGGGCCATCTCTGTTTATTGACTCAGGAGACTGAAAATAGTAGTGAACTTAAGCATTTGGAGGAGGAACAGTCTGAGCATTTCGTCTGTGTATTTTCTATTAGCCTAAGACTATTCTTAGCAGCTTGCTAGTGAGTGTCGTCGGTAAGTGGAACTAGTCTCCAAACTCCTCGGTTATTCTGGGAAAGTAATATCGGCGGGTCTGTCCTCACGACTGGGATCCTCCTCCCCAGCCTTTTAAGGAAGACGAGGGACTCTAAAGTGACAGCAGACAGGGGACGGTAACTGTGGCCGGCGTGGTGGTGTGTGTCCGGCTTATCAACACTGCATGATGTTGATGTTTGGATACGAATCTGAAGCCTGTTCAAGCCTCTTGATCAGACTACTCTGACCACCTCCAAGGGGGAGAAAAGCAGCTTACAGGGGTTGTTGCGGGTTCTCCTCGGAAACCTTCTCGGAGGCCCATGGGCTGCACCGGTTGCCTGCCTTCCTTGCGGTGGTGCTGCTCAGCTGGTCGCTTTCTCGTGGGCAGGAAGGAGCTGACCGCCGACGCCCGGGAGCTGAAGGGGGAGCTGTACTGCTTGCCGTGCCACGACAAGATGGGGGTTCCCATCTGTGGCGCCTGCCGCCGGCCCATCGAAGGGCGCGTGGTGAACGCCATGGGCAAGCAGTGGCACGTGGAGGTGAGTTCCCTGCGGAGGGGTGACCGGGGCCCTCGCACGCCCAAGGCTCAGGTGCACTGGCGAGGCTGGGAGATGCTGAGGGGCACGTGTGGACCTCGTGGAAGACTAAGAGCACAGACTCTACACGGCTCCGTGACCTCCAAGTGATGAGGCAAAGCAGTGAGTGCTCTTGGTTCCTAGATCCTTGAGGCAGGAGGTGTCCTGGTCCAGCCCAGAGATGTGTCCCCGCGGTCACCTCTGTCCTCACTCTGTGCTGTCGAGTCTAGGCCTCCGGATGCCTGGACGAAGGCTGGATGCACTACTGGGTCACCTGCGGCCCAAGTGACATAAGCACCCCGGGCTCTCATGGGTCTTCTCTGAGCTACTTCAGCTTTGGGGTTTTGCTTCACTGTGTAAGTAAGACACGGCAGTCCAAGTATGACCTAACGCAATTTCTTTCAGCATTTTGTTTGTGCCAAGTGTGAGAAACCGTTTCTCGGACATCGCCATTACGAGAGGAAGGGCCTGGCATACTGTGAAACCCACTACAACCAGGTAGTGATGGGGCTCGTGGAATACTACACACACTCGTATGAGCTTGAGCTTCTCAATGCTTAAGTACAAGGAGAGCTCTGGGAAAATGTACGTTGGGCTATAACGATTGCTTTTTAATTGTTTTATTTGGAAAATCATTTCAGGCTCGCAGAAAGGTTGTAAAATAAAAAAATACAAAGAGAATACCTACCCGTTTTACTCAGGTTTACTACCTGCTTCAGCATGTGTGTGTCCTGCCCTCTCTATGAAGACGACACTTAAGTGAATGCACGTTTCCTCATATACAAGTTTATGTATATGTCTAAACACGCGCGTATTTTTTCTGAAGCATGTGATGACGAGTTCCCCACGGTCCTTTACCCCTAAATACTTCAGTGTACACTTCCCAAGAAACGTAACCTTGGTTATCTGTATTGAGTACTTCAATCTGTCCGTTCCAGCTCTGTCACTTGACCCAATAAAGTCCTTCTGGCCTTTTTTCCACTCCAGTACCAGACCCAGTGTAGGGTTTTCATGCTCCTTTAGCTTCCTGAAATCCAGAACATTTCCAGAGCCTTTGTTTTTGATCATGATGAAGAGTAAATTCTTTTCGTTGTAGGAAGTAAAAACTAGTCAGTGAACTTTTACTGATTCTCTAGTAATGGCAAATTCTGGGTTTAGGTAGCCAGCTGTTTGTTTTTAAGTTGTACAAAGAACTGAAATTATTTATATTAAGTGTTTGCTGTTCCGATACTTAGTTGTAACACATCTTTACTTTTTTTTTTTTTCATTTTCAGCTATTTGGTGATGTTTGTTTCCACTGCAACCGTGTTATAGAAGGTGATGGTAAGTAGCTGCAGGGATTTTAACCTGTAGGGCACCGTTTTGACACAGAAACCCTTGGGTCATGTGACGATTGAAAAAGGTTGTTTGGAATGTGATCGTTATCAGTTACTTTCCCTCTTTCTTTGCATATTTCCCAAGTATTCTCTAGCAGGGAGATGCTAACTCCTAAGAGGTGGGCTTGTTGCTCGTTTATGGTGATACTTTGGGCCAGTGCCGTGGGGTCGTTACCATAGGAGCGGCTGACGCCAAGGCCTCTCTTCTCCTTCCAGTCCCTCCTTCTGGAAGCTGCAGGGCGTGTTTCTTGGGAGCACTTAGGAAGGGTCCCCTGCACCCTGGCAGTTATCTCTAGGTGTTTCCAGGGCCCACCCCCTCGTCCCTGATTGATGGGGACGGGGAGGAAGCAGCTGTGTTTGCCAACAGGCACAGCAAGTTCTGCCAGAAGCTTCCTGGAGAAGTTGCAAACATTCCTGCTTCAGCCTCTGAGCAGAGAGCCTACCTTGGCAAACGCTTTCTGAAACACTGCCCCTGTGCCCTCCACGAAGGGGTGGGTTCAGGAAAGTGCTCTCTAGTGCCTTTGGGAATAAATCTCACCCCCGCCCACGAGAGGCAGCTGCCAGGGGAGGGAAGCTCTTGCCTTAGTGTTGGCTTGGAAGACAGGCTCCTGCAGGCCGGTGAGTTAGTGTCTGGAGTTTGTTTTCATTACCTGCTGTGCTAGGAAAGCCGGGTTGGGGCGGGGCTGGGGCGTGTCGGCGTGAAGACCTGGTACCTGCCGGTTCGGATGCCTCACGGGAGAAGAAAACATTTAACCACCAACGCGGCGTTGAAAAGGCAACGGTGATCTTCCCCAGGGGGAAGCCTGCAGTCGTGGGAGACAAATGCAGAGCTGGGGTTGTGTGTTCTAACAACGTGATGAGATAAATTAATAACGTCGACTGATCCTGTGAACCTCAGTTAATGGCACTGAGATTTTTAGTGCCGTGTGTGGCTCTTTGGTGAGAAAAGCCCTTGAGGAGGGCACCCACCCTGGGAAGGGTGGGTGCGGTGAGTGACGGTCCCCCTCCTGTCCCCTAGTGGTCTCCGCCCTCAACAAGGCCTGGTGCGTGCACTGCTTCGCCTGCTCCACCTGCAGCGCCAAGCTAACGCTCAAGTAAGTCTGCCCTGGGCTCCCGCGAGCCCCGCGACGAACGCTTAGGGGACGTTGTTAACAGAGTTTAAAAAGGATGATCTGATGCCTTATTTCTTCTTTCTGTTCAGGCCTTCTAAGAGCAAAGCTTCCTCCTTTAATTGTTCCCTGTTTTCTCCTGTTCCTTCTCTGTCCTGCGCAAAGGGATAAGTTTGTTGAAATTGATCTAAAACCAGTCTGCAAGCACTGTTATGAGAAAATGCCGGAAGAATTTAAGCGGCGACTTGCCAAACGGGAGAGAGAAGCAAAAGATAAGGACAAGCAGAAAAAGAAAAAGCCAGTCTGTTTGTAAACTTTTCTTTCCCTCTGCCATCATTTCCACTGCTTTCTCCTTTGGTTAGTCCTTTAGAATATGTTTTCATTCTGTTTTTGTCTCTTGCTTTTTCTCGTTACTTTCGGGCATGTGTCTGTAGCCACGAGAGAGATTGAAACAGCAGCATTCGTCCCATGTAGAGCTGGTCCTTTTGCCTAATTATTAAAGTTACACACCTTGAGAAGGGTTCACACTTAACCCTGGCTTGTACTTCACTTTTGTCCCTGAACCTGTAGACTCTCTCAGCTCGTTTTTTTAATCACGATATGGTATAGATTTCTTTTTTCTTTTTCCAATGGATCCAAAGGGAAGAATTCTAATCTCCTAATAGATACCGGAAAAGTTTCAAAGTATTCTTGTCCGATAATTGCAGCTTTTAAAATCCTGGTTTTTGGTTTCTTTGCCTAAAATAATATAATTTGATCAATTCTAGTGTTGCATGTTCTAAGTTCTATATTAAACTGAATCCTCTCGGCGTGTTTCCTGTCTAAGCAGAGACCCTCTAAGGTACATAATAAGATACGGCATCTCTGGTGTGTGTATGTATACGTGCTTTCGTTCACTGCCCACATGCTGCTGGTTACGAACTCATTTTCTTGATGTTTTCAAACTCAGTTGTATTCCTGATTTTTATGGGAAATATTTCAATCTTTGAAATTCTCTTGAATTGCTAGCATCATTGTCCCAGCTCCTTCACAGTACCATTGTGTTCTGAGCTCTAAAAGGTTTTTTATTGTTTAAAATTAAAGAGGAATTAAAATTCAGATATAAGATTAAAACAACGTAAGGTTTGTTTAGCAGTATCTCTGGGAGCAGGGATAATTTATTTCTTTCATCAAAAACATGGCGGTTTTCATAGCTTTTGTTCTAAGAAGACTTTGGGAGAACTTTTAACTCAATGGTACTATTTAAATCAAATTGCCAGTTGAAATGTAACATCATCTGAATAACTGTCAGCATTAGGATCTCTGAAAAACAGTAGAAAATAATTCCCATGTGGTGCTTTAAAATAAAAGATTTCTCACTTCAAATGTGTGGTCAGGAATTAACTCTGCCATTAATGTTGTTCTTTAAAATTATATCAGCGGATATAATAATTTGTCACAGCTGACAGTGTATCCCTGGACCTGTCCCACAAATGCTTCCTAAACGTGATTTCACAGAAAATGAGCAAGTTGTACAATTCTGCATTTGCTCCATTCACAATTAAGGACCCATGATTTCAACGGTGATAAGCCCTCATAACTGTCAGCTGGAGATGTATCACCCATAGCTAGGAGGCCGTATCAACACCTGTCCACAATTGTTTTACAAGTGAATTGAGAGTGTGTATTGCCCTGGCTTTTTAAAAAGAGTTGAGTTCTCCTTATGTACGCCATTCAGAGATGTGACCACGGACCACAGGTCACAGATGTGACCACCTGGTCCACTTGTGCTCTTGAAGAGTGATTTAAAGCTTTCTGTCAGACAGCCAACCAGAATAACCTATATATTATGTTAGATTTTTTTCAAGATGCTTGTTGTTGTTGTGGGGATGGGAGGCCAGGAAAGATGAAACCTCACTGCTACATGATATAAAATACTAAGTAAGATGATTTTGCCTTCAATAAAGAGAGGATCGTTCAAATTACAGAAATACAGTCCTTTGCTTTGAATGACTGTTCTTTAAGAGTGCTCTCATGGTACCTTAAAATGTGATTGACTTTAATTATCTGAATTTTATTTACATTATATTCCCTGTATACTTAGCACAGACTAAAATGTATCGATAATATCCATTCTGTATTACACAGATAGATGTACAAGATCAGTTTACAAGGGCAACTTCCTTCAAATGATATTGTGAATTTTTTATGTTTACCATAATGATCAGAATTGAGATTAGAATTATAGTTTTTTGCTAATACGAATATAGATGTAATATGCATAGTGTCCTCATTTACTTCAGTAAAATTACTGCGCATTATTTGTCTGCCTATATACAAATGTTGACTACACTTCCACTAATTTCTTTTTTATTATTATTATCGTTATCTTTAGGAATAAGTTTGTGGAGTTTGACATGAAGCCAGTCTGTAAGAAGTGCTATGAGAAATTTCCGTTGGAGCTGAAGAAAAGACTTAAGAAGCTAGCTGAGACCTTAGGAAGGAAATAACTTCATTTTATTTTTTTTTTTCCTCTTCTATGCAAAGATAAGAGATTACAACATTGCTTGACCTGATACACCCTTACTTAAAGCTGTATCGCAAAATAGTTGAGAGTGAAGAGGACCTATTGAATGGTTTTCATCTCCTTTTTCTCATTCATTAAAAAAAAAGTTTGTGTAATCATATTTAAAACATGGATGAGATCAAAATTTGCCTTTGTCAGTAACCCTTATCAATTTGAAATGTCAACTATACTTAATAGCAAACGAAACATGGTTAAATGTTAAATTTTAATTGAGGTCCAAAAAGTTAAATATAACTTTTAAAAATGAAAGTAAGGAGTGAGCTTTTACATGACTCAGATAAAAAATATAAACACTATTTTACTTTGTATTCAAAAGCAAATTAATTGCAACTGCAGTTTGGGAGGATATACGAAAGAAAAACAACCAACCAAGAAAAACAGACCTTACAGAGTCCTAGGACATTTAGCAAACTAGTTAGTGGCTATAAAATGAATGTACACATTACTAAGATGAGAAGCAAGTATATTCAGAACTGCTTGATTTGGGGATTTTTGTTGTTATGGTTAAATGCCATAATTACTATGCTTATTAGTTTTATATTTTGTTCTCCCTGTGAACTTCTTCATACAATTACTTAGCATAGTGGTTATAGTTAGCTGATAGTATTCCTTTTTAAATTTTGTGCAAAAAAATTTATACTAGGTATTTGAAAATACAGTATACTTTACAATATTGGGGAAATGAAGTATTTTTTAATGTATTACAGCAATTATGCTTCTAAGGTTAAAGTCAAAGATGTAGTCTTAGAATAGGACATGAAATTAAATTGTTATGTAGTTTGGAATGTATCACTTTAAAAAAAAAGTGAATGTATATGTATTGCTCATATTGCCTTTATAACCAGCTAATATCTATGCTTTATACATAAATGAACTTGCCTTGCCTTAGAAAAATACATACATTAATCAGGAATTCTAGCGGTTTCACACCTTACAAACGAAAACAAGTGCACTGACTGAGATTTGTAAACTCAAATTCATTTACCACAGCTATGATTATATGTTAAACTTTTTTTCACTTTTTGGGGAAACACATTGAAATTAATTTCTGTAATCTTACTAGAAAAGAATGATGTTGATGTGTGTTTCAAATTTTTCATTACAAATCTCATAATTAGATTTTATTTACTACAAGTAGGAGGCATAAATGACACTGAAATTGGAAGAGGAATGTTTAAGTATCAATTTTAGGTCAAAAGTAGTGAATTACCTTATTTGTAAAAAAGTTTTATCCTGAAGTTTCTGGACCAGTCTTTCCTGATAAACTTGTATGCAAAGCAGATTTTGTGAACATTTTTTAAATGTTGCTGCTGCTATGTTATCATGTAAAAGAAAATTGCCAAGATGGACTTAGGGGAAGATTATTGGTTTTTTCCAAAGATTGCTGAAATATTGTTTTACCGTTAAAAAAAAAAAAAATCTCAGGATGCTACCAGTCTGCCATTAAAATATTTGTATGCATGTATTTTTTAAACATTTGTGCATGCACTTTACAGAGTAAACTGTATTTCAGTTTTCCATTTATAACCAATTGCTTAGTTTTTAGTGTTCTTTTAGAGTTCAAAGAATTATCAGTGATTGAAGATAATATATAGTTTAAGACTGTGCTTAAAAGTCTGAAACTGTCTTTGCATTTGACAGCAAGAATCAGAATCCCTTCAGCGTGCCTTTGTCAGCTAATATATGACCAGCAACAAAAATCTTCAAAGTACTTATTAAATACTATACTGTGGATACAGGCAGAATAGTGCAGGGTTTTCAGTCTGGGGTCTTGACGCTAAATTCCTAAATGCTCTCACATCAGAAATTCGGAGCAGAAGGCGCCCATTTGCCTGTGTTTCTAATCACTGGGAAGAATGGGCTGAACTGCTGCTCGGTTCACGTCTCTCCTGTAGCCAAAGGTCCCACTGCTCACCGCTCTCATAAAATACGAGTTCGTATTTCCTGCAAGTCTGCCTCATTAAGCCTCCAAGGCTGTGGGGTGTTTTATCCAGACACACACCTTCTCCGCTGTAGGGGACACAGAGCCCTCACTCGTGGGGGGAGGAAGGGCTGAACGGTTGTCAGTGGACGAGAGGACAGATTTGCTTACTTCACGGTGTTTCGCGTGGCTTCCTGTGGCCAGAGAGAAACTCAGTCTAGTGAGCAAATCTTGGCTTAAAATCCTACAAGGCAGTTTGAGATAATTCACTGTTTACCACTTCTAGGTGGTCTTTTTCTTATCAAGCCTAAGATAATTGGGAAAACGTTTGGGTACACGTCAAACGTTCTTTGGATCATGTTCAAAGCCTTATTAGCATTGTAACTGATGGTAGATCATTTTGCCTCATTTATTTGCCAAAATAGCAATTTCTAAATTAAGGAAATTTTGAGGTCAGCTTACAGCATTGTTATTGTATTTCGCTTTAGATTGTAAGCTCAGTGGCAGGGACACTATGTCAATAATAGTGTTTTTACATAGCAACCAGTGCAGTATACTCTTGGTGCTTAATAAATGTTCATAACTGTTAAAAATATCTGTTGTGTTTTGCTTAACTTGAGTGGCTTTGAGACATGGAACCATGAGAATATAGGGCTAGTGCTTAAGAAAGCTGTTTTGGAAACAACCTAAGCATCATCGACGGATGAATGAATGAAAAAATGTAGTCTATATGACAATGGAATATTATTCAGCCAGAAATAAGACGGGAATCTTGCCATTTATGACAACGTGGATAGGACACTACGCTAAATGAAATAAGTCAGAGAAAGACAAATACTGTCTTCTCTTTCCTTGGTGATCTCTGTCTAGTGGATCTGTCCTCTATTTTTAAAATATATTTGATGACAAAGGAAAAATTATAACACTGTTCAGTGGCATTTACAGTTCATGTACATGTAATAGAAGACATCTACAACATAAAGGGGGGGAAAGTAAAGCTATCTATATGGCCATAAAGTTTCTACATTCTACTTGAAATGGTGAAGTATTCGTTCTGAGTACTCTGTGAATAATTATCTATATTGGAAGCCCTAGAGCCACCATTTAAAAAACAACTATACAAAGAGATATATTCAAAAACAATAGATAAAGCAGAATGAGAATATTATTATACAAAATACTTAAATAACCAAAAAGAAGGCAGAAAAGAGTAAACAGAGGAATTAAACATGGCATAAACAGAATCCAAATAATAAAATAGGAGACATAGATCTAAACATCAATAATTACGTTAAATATAAATGGACTAAACGTAACAATGAAAAGATATTGTCAGAGTGGCTAAAACAATACCTAACTATATGTTGAACAAGAAACTAGCTTTAGCTTTTCTTGTCATTTTATAATGACATACATACATTAAACGTAAAGGGATGAAAAAGAAATATAGAAACTTGAATCAAAGGAGCTAGAGTGGCCATATTAGTATCAGACAAAGTAGATTTCAGAGCAAAGAAGATCATCGGGGATAAAGAAGGACATCACACAATAATAAAGGGTCCATTCACCAGGAAGACACAACTATCCTAAATGTGTTTGCATCTAACACCAGAGCTTCAAAATTCATGAAGCAGAAACTGACAGAACTAAAGGGAGGGATAGACAAATCCAAAATTTATAGCTGAAGACTTCAATACTCCTCCCTCAGTAACTGACATAATTAGGAGACAGAAAATCAATAGTGACGCAGAACTGAACAGGACCATCAACCCAGTGGATCTAATAGACATTCGTGGAACACTCCACCCATCAACAGCAGAATACACATCCTCTTAAAGTGCACATGGTAGATTCACCAAGGTAGACTATATCTTGGGTCATAAAACAAACCTTATCCATTTAAAAATAGTAACTAAAATCATGTCAAGTTAGTCCTCTGATCTTAATGCAAGTAGACCAGGAGTCGATAAGACAAACATAACAAGAGAATCTCTAACACTTGGAGGTTAAACAACAGACTTCTAAATAATCGATGGATCAAAGAAAGTCAAGGGAAATTAGAAAATGTCCATATCCCTCATGAACTTAAACGCAAAATCCTCAAGAAAAACTAGCAAATTGAACTGAGTAGTATATAAAAGGTTAATACAAACTCATCCATAAAAAGTCATGAAATTCTGAAAAATACTGTACCATAGATGAAACTTGAAAACATAAGGCTAAGTCAAATAAGCCAGGCACAAAAGGACAAATAATGTATGAGTCCCATTATATGAGGTTCCTAGAATAGGCAAATTCATTAGAGACATAGAGTAGAGGGTACCAGGGCATGGGGATGGGGGGATGGGGAGTTACTGTTTAATGGGTACCGTGTTTCTGTTTGGAATGATTAAAAAACTTTAGGAGATGGATGGTGGTGATGGCTGTACGACACTGTGAATGTATTTAATGCCATTGAATTATACACTAAAAAATGGTTAAAATGGTAAATTTAATGTTATGTGTATTTTACCACAATAAAGAAACAAGCCACGGAGCAACTAAGCCCATGCGCCACAACTACTGAGCCTGTGCTCTACAGCCCGCAAGCCACAACTACTGAGCCCGTGCGCCACAACTACTGAAGCCCGCACGCCTACAGCCCGTGCTCCGCAACGAGAGAGGCCACCGCAATGAGAAGCCCACGCACCGCAATGAAGAGTAGCCCCCGCTCGCCGCAACTAGAGAAAGCCCGCGTGCAGCAATGAAGATACAATGCAGCCAAAATATAAAATAAATAACTTAAAAAAAGAAGCAATATCAAAAAATAAAAAATAAAAAATTATAAAATAGATAACCAACGAGGACCGACTGTATAGCACAGGAAATACTGCTCAATATTCTGTAATAAACTAAATGGGAAAAGAATTTGAAAAAGAAGAGATACATGTATACGTTTAATTGAATCACTGTGCTGTACACCAGAAGCTGGCTCAACATTGTTAATCAACTACACTCCAATATAAAATAAAAATTTTTAAAAACCAAAAAAAAAAAAAAACATACAATCTAACTTATGGACTGTGTTGATAGCTAATTTTTATTTAAGAAAGTTTTCCTACTTAACTCTACCAAATGAAATTCCAAAAGAAATTTTATAGGCTGTTGGCTATGCTGTATTTTTAAATAATTATACTGTGTCAAAATATGGTATACCAATTGTTAAAACAAATTTTGCACTTTCTATATTTTACTTCTCTCTCAGAATACACCTGTGCTTCCTTTTTTAAAAGTAAAATACATTATGAAAAAAAATCATACTTAAAAAGTCCTACCCAGAATGTGAAGCTTAATTGACTGATGCTGCTCATTATAGAAAGAATAAAATGTTTTCTCTCTCTCTCTACCTTTTTTTTTTTTTTTTAATTAATTAACTTATTTTTGGCTGCGTTGGGTCTTCGTTGCTGCACACGGGCTTTCTCTAGTAGCAGCGAGCCGGGGCTACTCTTCGTTGCGGTGCGTGGGCTTCTCACTGCGGTGGCTTCTCTTGTTGCGGAGCATGGGCTCTAGGTGGGCAGGCTTCAGTAGTTGGGGCACGCGGGCTCTAAAGCACAGGCTCAGCAGTTGTGGCGCATGGGCTTAGTTGCTCTGCAGCACGTGGGATCCTCCCGGACCAAACCTGCATCCCCTGCATTGGCAGGCGGACTCTTAACCACTGCGCCACCAGGGAAGTCCCTCTCTATCTTTAAAAAAAAAGAAACAAGCAGAACACAACACCACCGTGTGGGGTATATCCTGGGAATTCAAGGAAGGCCTAACGTTCTAAAATCCAATGTAATCATACTAACAACTTAAAAAATTACATGATCGTATCAACTAATACAGAAAAAGCATTTGACATATTTCAATGTCCATTCATGATAAAAACTGTCAGCAAACCAGGAATAAAAGGAAATTTCCTTAACTTGATAAAGGCACCTACAAAAAACCTATAGCTAACATTGTACTTATTGGTGAAGGTCTTTCTCCTTAAGATTGGAAACAAGGAAAAATGTCCTCTCTCACCTGTCTCATTCCAAATTGTACTAAAATTCCTAGACCATGACATAAGGTGAGAGAAAGAAAGAAAAGGCATACAGATTGGATAACATGATTGTCTACGTGTAAAATCCCAAGTAAGCTACAAAAAAAATGTTTAAAAATTCCTTGAATTAATAGGTGAGTTTTAACAATGTCACAGGATACAAGGTCAACAGACAAAGAGCAAATGTATTTCTCTATATGAGCAATGTACAATTGTAAGCTGATACCTAAAAAATAACATTTGCATCAGCTCTATGAAAAATGAAATAGCTATAACCTAACAAAGCATGTCAGGATGTGTATACTTAAAACCACAAAACACTGATGAAACTGAAGACCTTGAATAACTGGTCCATGCAGTGGACTGGAAGACATGGTAGAGATGGTGATTCTCTCTGCCCTCATCTACAGAGTAAACACATCTACAATCAAGTTCCTGCAGAATATTTTATAGATACAGAAAATGTGATTGTAGAATGGATGTGGAAAGGCAAAGGAAGTAGAATATAACAATTCTGACAAAGTGTAAAGTTGGAAGAATCACACTACTCGATTTTAAGACATATATAAAGCTGCAGCAAGCAAGACAGTGAGGTATCTGTAAAAAGTTAGATGCATAAATCAATGAAACAAAAGGGAGAGTCCAGATGCAGATGCTAACATGGTCAGTTGATTTCTATAAAGGGGCCACAGCAATTTAATGGAGAAGGATACTGCTATAGCAATTAGACATCCATAGGCAAAAAGGCTCTTGACAAAAACCTTCCACTTAGTGAAAAAATTCACTCAAAGTGGGTCATACATCTAAATATAAAGTGTAAGACAGAAGAAAACCTTCATGACCAGGGGTCATGAGTCCTTAGATGTGACAGCAAAAGCGTGATTCAGAAAACAAAAGAATTGATAAGCTGCACTTTATCAAAATCAAAACATATCTGCCTTGTGGAAGACACTGCTGAGAGAATGAAATAACAAACTATAGGAGAAAATGTTTTCCAGTTACATGTGTGACAGAGGACTTGCAGTCAGAATACCCAAACGCCACTCAAAACTCAACAGTGAGACAACTGTTGATGAAAATTCAATTAACAATCAATGTACGAAGAAAAAAGAGGAATTTTATTCGAGCCAAACTGAGGATTATAACCTGGGAAGCCAACTCTCAGAAGATCTGAGAACTGTTCCACCTGCTAGATGTCGAAAGCACAGTCACAAAGCGTTTTCAAGACAAAGGATCGTAAATCAAAAGGACTTACTGATATTTTGCATAAAGTTCACCAAGGATACCCGGCCCAGGTGAGCAAGTCACCATGGGCCCCGCAGAGCTGGGAAAGCGCGATTCTTTCAAGAAGGCACGTTGCTAGCTCCGAAGGAAGGAAAAAGGAAACCTCTTTACCTTCCAGCAGGCACCCCCATCTTTGAGGAGGTCTGGTTAATGTGTAATGCAGATGCACACTGCTCCTCAGGGAGGGAGGGGGAAAGCCCAGGGGACCCAGAGACAGAATTTGATGTTTCAATTTTCTTGTCCTGCCTTAAAATGTAGATTTTATTTCATCACAACAAAAAACCTGATTAAAATACGGGCAACAAGTAAAACACAGAGTTTACCAAACAAGATATATGGATGTCCAGCAGGGGCTTCCCTGGTGGCGCGGTGGTTAAGAATCCGCCTGACAATGCAGGGGACACGGGTTCGAGCCCTGGTCCGGGAAGATCCCACATGCCGCGAAGCAACTAAGCCTGTGCGCCACAACTACTGAGCCTGAGCTCTAGAGCCCGCGAGCCACAACTACTGAGCCCGTGTGCCACAACTACTGAAGCCTGCGTACCTAGAGCCCGTGCTCCGCAACGAGAAGCCACCTCAGTGAGAAGCCTATGCACCACAACAAAGAGTAGCCCCTGCTCACCGCAACTAGAGAAAGCCCGCGTGCAGCAACGAAGACCCAAAAATACAGGCAAAAAAAAAAAAAAAATGTCCAGAAACATTACCTGTGAGGGGCTAAAACAGAACCATGACAAATTCTGCTACACACTTTTTAGAACGGCTTAAATTAAAAAATGCTGACAATACCAAGTGATGACAAGGATGCCGAGCAACCAGATCTTTCATATACTTCTGATGGGAATGCAAA
Organism: Platanista minor; assembly: GCA_004363435.1. Taxonomy (NCBI): domain Eukaryota; kingdom Metazoa; phylum Chordata; class Mammalia; order Artiodactyla; family Platanistidae; genus Platanista; species Platanista minor. Next base: position 14,533 of record RJWK010011581.1, read on the forward strand.
ATTGAAATGGCCACTCTATCAGCTTGGCAGTTGCTTATAAAGCTATACATAACACCCACTATAGGATCTAACAATCCCACTCCTGAGTCTTTTTTTTTTCTTTAATCCACTGGAAGTTTTATTTCTTTAGGATTTTATCCCAACCAGTCGTTTAAAAACCAAGTAACACAGACCTTGGAGGTAGGGACTGGGGACTGCACCTCCCTCCTCCTCACCATGGACGGCAGTGGGAAAGAGGGAAGGGACGGGACAGGTGGCTACAGCAAGACAGCAGCAGCAGTAATGGGGGCAGCTAACCCCCAGAGCCAGCTCCCTCCTCTCCTAGGCCCTGGCTAGAGCCCCTATGGCTTGGAGTGGGCGGTGGGTAGAACCCACCCCAGGCCCTCCCCTGTCCCTCCTCAGATAGCCTCCTTGGGTCTCAACCCATTTCTTCCGGCAGGAGACTGAGGCACACACAGAGGAGGGCATGGGAGAGGTGGATGCTGGAAAGGCAGGGAGGTGGCACGAATGAGGTGAGAGGCGTGGGCGAGACTCTGGCTTGGAGGCCTGAGTCTTTCTTTAGAGGACTTATAAGCAAAGTTTTCCTTAAAGGGCCAGAGAGTAAATATTTTAGGCTTATGGGACACAGGTCTCAGTCACAACTAACTACTCAACTCTGTCACAGTGCAAAACAGCCATAAGACACCACATAAACGAATGGGCATGGTCGTGTTGCAGAAAAATTTTATTCACAAAAACAGGCAGCCAGGGACTTCCCTGGTGGCGCGGTGGTTAAGAATCTGCCTGACAATGCAGGGGACATGGGTTCGAGCCCTGATCCAGGAAGATCCCACATGCCGCGGAGCAACTAAGCCCGTGCGCCACAACTATTGAGCCTGCGCTCCAGAGCCCGCGAGCCACAACTACTGAGCCCGCGTGCCTAGAGCCCGTGCTCCACAACAAGAGGAGCCACCGCCATGAGAAGCCCACGCACTGCGACAAAGAGCAGCCCCCACTCACCGCAACGAGAGAAAGCCAGCACGCAGCAACGAAGACCCAACGATGCAGCCAAAAACAAATAAATAAATTTATTTAAAAAAAAAAAACAGGCAGCCAGTCCACACACAGGCCATAGTTTGCAAACCCTTGCCCTAGAGAAATGAAAACTTGTGTTCATTGAAGAAAAAACTGGTAAAAAAATGTTTACAGCAGCTCTCTTCACGACCTCCAGAAACTGGCAACAACCCAAATGCTCTACAACTGGTCAATGGATAACCCTGTGGTCCGTTCACCTGTGGAATGTTACTCAGCAATGAAAAAGAATGAACTATTGAGGATGCAAAAACTTGGATGAATTTCAAAGGCATTACGCTGAGTGAACAAAGCCAGTATGAAAACACACTGTATGATTCCATCCATAAGACATTCTTTTTTTTTTTTTTTTTTTTGCAGTACGTGGGCCTCTCACTGTTGTGGCCTCTCCTGCTGCAGAGCACAGGCTCCAGACGCGCAGGCTGAGCGGCCATGGCTCACGGGCCCAGCCCAGCATGCGGGATCTTCCCGGACCGGGGCACGAACCCATGTCCCCTGCATGCGCAGGCAGACTCTCAACCACTGCGCCACCAGGGAAGCCGCATAAGACATTCTCGAGAAGACAAAACTATAGTGTGGGGAGTGATCAGTGCTAGGAGGGTGTGATTCTAATCACACCCTCCTAGGGTGTGATTAGAATCATTAGGGAATGATGGAGTTGTTCTGTATCCTGACTGTGGTAGTGATTACATGAATCTATGCATGCCTTAAAATTCATGAAACTATACACCCCCCAAATGGGCAATTTTTCTATGTGATTATTTACCAAAAATACCAACATCAGTTTTCCCTATTAAAAAGACAGTAATCATCACTTTGTGCATTCATTTCTTCACCACCTAATCCCTCAACCGTTTGCAGGCTGCTTTTTGCCTGCGCCATTTCTTTCAAAAATCAACTTATAGGAAACAAGTCTAAAGAGTTTTCCTCAGTCATCATTCCTGATCTTTTTGCAGCATTTTACACTGTTGATTATTCTCTCCTTAAAGCCCTGTGTTTTAGCTTCTGGGACGCTGTAGTTTTTGGGTTTTCTGTCAGACACACTGACTGCTACAGGTAGTATCTATTTTCCAACACAACTTGTTCCTTTCTAAGTTCGACGTCAATAGAATTATGAGAGCTTTGCCATCCAACACACCAGACACACATGGCAAATGAGCACTTGAAATGTAGCTGGTGCTCCTGAGGAACTGGATTTTTAATTTAATTTTAATTAATTTAAAATTTAAAACTTGCTATTCAATTCAATTATTGATAACTTCTAAGTATGTTTGGAACAACTTGGGTGTATGAATCTATTTTTTCAACCCTAAATTTTATGAAATCTAAACACAGATTCAATTTCCATAGACCAGATTTTGAACGCTTGGTACAAAAAAAGAATGTAAGATAGCTTATTAACAACTTGCTCATATTAATTGCATGTTGAAATTATAATGTTTTAAATATACTGGGTTGAATAAAAGGCTATTCAAAAAAAAAAGGCTATTCAAATTAATTTCTCCTGTTCCTTCTTATTTTTTAAAGTGTGGCTTCTAGAAAATTTTTAAATCCATGTTAGGTCACATTTTATTTATATTAGACAGCACTGATTTAGGGACTTCAATTTCCAGAGACACATACATACAAACACACATGTGCGTGCATATACATACATATATACGTATACACATATAGATGTACACATACAAATGCATATACATACGTGTGTGTATACACATTTCTTAATTTATGATTTGTGCAAGCTCTGCCTCCATGATCCCAGGCAGGGTTGTGCTATCACGTGATAGTTCTAAATCCTTCCTCAGCTCATGGGTGAAAGATCCATTTCTGCACCTGTAAGGCAGTTTAGGTTGTACAGACATTGAGAGTAGCATGTACAAAAGCCTCTGTTTTTACAGATGTGATGAAAGCAAAAGTTTTAAAATGAAAACTGAATTTTGTCCAAGAACAAAAGATAGCATCCGTGGCAACGTGCAGTCCTGTTGGTTCCTCCTGTTTCTGAGGTTCTTTATGAACATTTTAACCTCGTCGTGTCCACTAAGTTCAAAAGTCATGAGAATATTCACAGTGCTACCTACAAGTAGTTTAGGATTACTGTAGAATCATACAAAATAAGAGTGCTGAGAAAATGATGGGATGAACTGACAGTATGAGTGATTCTGAAGAAAGAAAGAGTCACGTGATTACACAAAAGACAAGGTGTCTGCCAGGGATGATAATCAGCAACAGAGGACAGGGGGACTTGAGGAGATGAAAAAACTCTTGATTTTGATCAGCATCAATGCTGGATGCCTGTCAGTTCAATTAATTCAGAAGTTGAGGACTCAGATTAATCAGGTAAAACTGTGGCTGATGAAAGACGTCATAAGTCAGATATTTCTATGGATTCAACTCTCATTTGAATTAAATTTGCAATGCATCAACATGAGTGATGCAGCCATTAGAGTGGAATCCATCCCACTGGTAAGGTGGTCCTCGCAGAGAACATTACAGTTAGCTGTGTGATTTGGGGGAAGGATAATTACTTGTGAGAACAAGTTGGGATGGATCTGGTCCATGCTGGGAAAAGATGTGGGCTAGGATGGACATCTTCCTGGAGAAGAATGTCTATTTTTCAAGCCCAGCAGGACAGACTCATCCTCCCATTTGGTGGAAACTGAAGTTTCAAAGCTTAATAAATGTATTTAAGAAAAGCCTCTTGAGTGCCTCAAGGTTCTCTCTTTGGCTTACTCCTTTTCAGTATATTCTAGTAAAACAGATTAAAGGTAGTAATTTTACCATGTGTGCTTGGCAAAGTTGCTTTCCTGTCCACTCCTTTGGTTTCCTTATCTGTCGACTTGAGCATAATAACAAACAACATTACCTTCACGAAGTTGTTGGAAGCATCAAATGAGTCAATACATGTGAAGCTGTTGGGCTCCACCCCGCAGGCCTACAAGCCCTGTGCTTGCCCAGCTTCAAGACGGAAGAGCCCGGAGTCGGCAACAGAGACATCGATGGTTTAATGGATGGGGGAGCTTACACGTCTGAAGCAAGATCCTGGAGCAACACCCCACTGTGTGCGGTGGACCGAGGGCAGGACAGGGTGGAGTCTTCACTTCCTCGGGGAAAGAGAGATTACCAGTTATAGGGGAACTGACGTCAGGTGGGCTCATTAGTTACCAGGGAAACCAGCAGAGGGGCAGGCCCCTCACCACTCCCTTGATAACCTATCATTAGCTGGGACCTGGGGCAAGTACTGGGTGGGCCAAAGGTTCGTTTGGTTTTTTCCATAAGGTGCCTCTAGCAGCGCTTAGTGGTCTTTAACGTCATTCGAAACAATTTTGTTAGACTGTATGGGACAGCTGTCATATCAGCGTGCATTTAAAAAAAGACTTATCAAAATTGGTGAATTTTTGTGTAGCCATTTTAATATTGAAGATGGAAGGAAAAAAGCAACATTTTCGGCATATTATGCTCTATTATTGCAAGAAAGGTAAAAACACAACCGAATTGCAAAAAAGGATTTGTGCAGTGTATGGAGAAGGTGCTGTGACTGATCAAACGTGTCAAAAGTGGTTTGTGAAGTTTCGTGCCGGAGAGCTCTCGCTGGACGATGCTCCACAGTCAGGTAGACCAGTTGAAGTTGATGGCGATCAAACGGAAACAATAATTAAGAACAATCAATGTTTTACCACGCGGGAGATAGCCGACATACTCAAAATATCCAAATCAAGCGTTGAAAATCATTTGGTTGGTTATGTTCATCACTCTGTTTGGGTTCCACATAAATTAAGCGAAAAAAACCTTGACCATATTTTCACACGTGATTCTCTACTGAAACATAATAAAAACGTTCCATTTTTAAAACCGATTGCGACGGGCGATGAAAAGTGGATACTGTACAACAATGTGGAACAGAAGAGATTGTGGGGCAAGCAAAATGAACCATGACCAACCACACCAAAGGCCAGTTTTCATTCAGAGAAGGTGGTGTTGTGTCTATAGTGGGATTGGAAGG
>RJWK010011581.1:19706-41818 GCA_004363435.1 Platanista minor
AAAAAAAAAAAAAAAAAAAAAACTGTTACAGCTTGGCTGGGAAGTTCTGATTCACCTGCCGTATGCACCAGACATTGCGCCTGGGGATTTCCATTGATTTCGGTCATTAGAAAATTCTCTTAGTGGAAAAAAAATCAGTTCCCTGAAAGACTGTAAAAGGCACCTGGAACAGTTCTTTGCTCAAAAAGATAAAAAGTTTTGGTAAGATGGGATTACGAAGTTGCCTGAGAAATGGCAGAAGGTAGTGGAACAAAAGGGTGAATACATTGTTCAATGTAGTTCTTGGCGAAAACGAAAAATGTGTCTTTTATTTTTACTTAAAAAACGGAAGGCACTTTGTAGCCCACCCAATACTAGGAAGATCAACTACCCAAGGTAGGCTCTTCCAAACCAGCCACCCTTGTTCACATCCAATAAGATTGAAATAAAACAGAACCAGAAGGTTCTGTTTTATTTTCCCTTTTTATAAAGGCAATAATTGCTCACTGTGGAAAATTTGGAAAAATTGAAAAATCAAAAAGGATAGACTGTAAGAGGCCAGTTTAGTTCCATGTGTTGGATAAAACTGTATTGTCTATAAAAAAAGGATCAAAATTATCCATAACCATAAATCCTAAACTCCCTGTATACACGGATGTGATCTTTTTAATCCTAAAACCTACTGAAAACATTTTATGAAACTTGTTTTAAGCTAAGACCTAAAAATTCAAATTCCGAAAACGAGCGCTTTGACGCCCACGACTGGCGCCGAAGAATGACGTCGGCAACGGGTACACCCCATCCGCCTCCAGCGCCTGCGGGTCGGCCTATTCACGAACGCAGCTACACGCGGCCCGCGTCGTCGTTTTTGCACTTTCTGTCGCGTCACACAGCCCGCGAGCTTCTCACTTCCGCGCCGAGTCACCTCCGCGCGCCGGCGCCCGCGGGCCTGCGCGGCGCACAGGGATGACGCAACACGCACGCACGCACGCACACTCGCAGGCGCGTCGGCCTCTCGCCGGCGACGGCGCTGCGTCACGGACCTTTGGGCGCCGCGCTCTCGACACTGCGGCCGCTGCGGCCTAGGTGGTGGCGTCTGGCGCGCGAACCCTGGTCGGCGGCGCTATGAGGCGCAACAAGGCCGACGTGGAGCGGTATATCGCCTCGGTGCAGGGCTCCGCCCCGTCTCCCCGGGAGGTGAGCGGGCCGGGACGCGCGGCCTCCGGGCGGGCCCGCGGTCGGCGGCGCCATGGTTCGCGCCGAGGCGCGGCCGGCGGCCGGGGGGCGGGGAGGCAGCGGGGCGGACGGCAGGCGTTGGCGCTTTCTCTTCCTTCTCCTTTTTTTTTCTCCTCCTTCTCCTTTTTTTTTTCTCCTCCGCTTTCTCTTCTCTTGGTTCCCGGCGTCCGGGCGGCCGGGGAGGCGGCCCCGCTGCGCCCATGGCCCGGGCTCCGCGCCGAGGCCCGGCCGCCCTGCCGCCGCTCACACCCCGCCGCCCTCACAGCTGCTTTTACTGGCATTTTGTTTTTCAGCGGAGCCCTGGTGGGGTTGGGGGGGGTGGTCTGAATTTCCTCCCGGGCCTTGTGTCTGGGGCAGATTTTGTGGTCTTCCGGCGACGCCTCTCGGGGTACTTTTCCTCCTTGGAGGCAGATAGTGAGCTGGGTGCACCGTGGCTCAGACAGTCGCTGGTCGGATCCCTGGTCGCTGTTCGGGGTCGAATCGCAGCTCTGCCATGCACACGCTGTGGGGTTTGAGGTCAGTGTAGCTTACTTCATTAGTAGGGTGGAGTTAGGGTATTGACAGGAGTTTTAGGAGGGTGTTTGTTAAACGTTGAGGGCAGTGCTCCGCGCGTTTGGTGAGCCCTCAGATGTGGCTGTTAAAGGGACGGTCGTTCAAGGTGTTCTGGGCAGGGGGCCTCTGCGAATAAAATGCATGAGGAAGTTACAAACCGAAAACGAGGGACAGGAATATAATGGCACCGTAATTGTGTCTTTAATTACATACTAGGTGTATGTTGTGTTACTTCCGACGACCCTGTGGATATTGAGACCTGGAGAGATGAAAGATACCTGTCCTGGGGAGATAGGTGGCTCGGCAGGATTTTGGCAGTGGGTGTGGTTTAGTTTCTTTTAGGACCAGTGGAGTGGCGGACAGCCCATCCCTCCGGCGGAGGGGACCAGGTGCCTACATACAGATTGTAATTCCCAACTGCTGGCGTACTCATGAATACAAATGTGGTACCAGAGCCTAAACCAGAACCTCACTGAACGTTTCTGTGCCCCTGAAACCGGTATAACTTTTTTTTCTAAAGCAAGTTGGGAGCTTTTATGAAATTCTAAGTGGGGACCCTGGCTCTCAAAAGAGTAAGAACCACTGTCTAGACAGGAGTTAGAATGTTCTTTGAACTAAGGAACTTTTCCGTCAAATAAATAAGGGTGGGGACAAAACTTTAAGGATTGGTTATAACTGTCATTTCTTTTACGTTTATAAAGAGTATTTTAAGCAGATGTTTTTCTTCAGACAAGGAAAAATCATTGATTTTAGAACCTGGGGCCTTCAGTGGAATATTGACTAGCAAGTGCATAACTTTGGAACATGTGACAGTAATTCTGTAAACTTGGGTCTCAGTGAAATGACAAAACAGGGTGCTGTGGACAGGTTGTGAGGGAGATGGTGGAGTGAGCAGAGACAGCAGCTGTGAAGAGTAGGAAGAGATTAGTATCTCCTTGGTACCCAGTTTGGCAGAGACTGGCCGTATGTGAACAGACCAGGCTTTCCAGGCTGTCCAAGTTCTAGGTGCTGTGACGGGTCCGTAGTCTCCCATCTTCCCGGGCTTCCACTGTGCTTCCATTCGTTCACCTCATCTTTTGTTCTGCCATTTTCTACTCCTTTACATCTGTTTTTGTTCTTGTTGAAAATGTCACTTAACGTTTCTTCAATTTTTTTTTTTCCCAGATGGCTTCTATTTAGTTTTCCTAGTTTTCTGTCTAGTTGGCTTTTTATTCCACACCCCTGATTTCCTGCTTCTTAGAGGCAACTTGACAGCTCTTAGGTGTTCGTTCTACCGTTAACATCTGTATTTCATACTTGTGAATAACATACGTATGTTCAGTTGACCCTTGAACAACATGGGTTTGAACAGCACAGGTCCACTTAAATGTGGGTTTATTTTCAATAAATATGTTCTAGAGTACTATGTGATCCATGGTTGCTTGAATCTAAGGATGTGGAAACTTGGGTATGGGGCTTCCCTGGTGGCGCAGTGGTTGGGAGTCCGCCCGCCGATGCAGGTGATGCGGGTTCGTGCCCCGGTCCGGGAAGATCCCACATGCCGCGGAGCGGCTGGGCCCGTGAGCCGTGGCCGCTGAGCCTGCGCGTCCGGAGCCTGTGCTCCGCCACGGGAGGGGCCACGACAGTGAGAGGCCCGCGTACCACACACACACACACACACACACACACACACACACACACACACACACACTTGGGTATGGAGGAACCAAGTGTGTATACAGAGGGCCGACTGTACGAATGTGTGGATCTTGAACTGGGTAGAGGGTCAGTGCCCCTAACCCTTGCTTTGTTCAGGGGTCAACTGTACTTTTATTTCTTTATCTCCTTTTCCTCATTTTAGACACTTTCTGCTGGCTTTCACCTTTCCTCCAGACCTGTTCACAGATGTATTTACTTTTCCCCTCCTTTTTTCAGTTCTGTTCTTGTAAATTTTAGTTAAATGAATATCTAGTGTTTATATAATTACGGTAAGGTAAATATTTTTGCGTTCAAGTCACCTTTATTGTTTAGTTTTATTTTTCCTAGAGTAAATAATAATTGCTCGATTTTTTTGGTTGGTTTAGATTCCTATGATGTATTCCTTTTTTAAAAAAAATAATTGATTGATGTATTTTTCGCTGCATTGGGTCTTTGTTGTGTGCGGGCTTTCTCTAGTTGCAGTGAGCGGGGGCTACTCTTTGTTGCGGTACGTGGGCTTCTCATTGCAGTGGCTTCTCTTGTTGAGGAGTGCGGGCTCTAGGCACGCAGGCTTCAGTGGTTGTGGCACACGGGCTCTAGAGCGCAGGCTCAGCAGTTGTGGCGCACGGGCCTATTTGCTCCACGGCATGTAGGATCTTCCCGGACCAGGGCTCAAACTCGTGTCCCCTGCGTTGGCAGGTGGATTCTTATCCACTGTGCCACCAGGGAAGCCCGGGTGTTGGATTTTGTCACATGCTTTTTTTCTTTTGGTGGCATTTGAGATGATCTTGTGGTTTATTTCTTCTGCACTTTTAATGTGATGGGTATACTTGTGTTATGCTTTTGGCAGGTGTACTGGACCCAGCTCTGCCTCCCCAGGGTGTGGAGGGGAGGGAGGGGAGTGGCACTGAGGGCTTTCCACTCACTCTACTTTTCGTATCCGTTTATGTGCCAGACGTGAGTCATGCTTAACATGGTCCTCCTTGTCAGCTGATCCTCTCAAACTCATTGCCCCATAGCTGTTGTTTGACTAGGTTAGTGAGAATCTTGGTCGTTAATTTGTACGTCTCTAATTAGATGATAAGGCATTTGACTACCTTAAGAGACTCATAGCTACTCTGCCGTTTATTTACCTTCATTGAATTTCTTTACTCTGACATTGAATGTACCGGGCAGAAATCACATCACATCAATACCTGCAGTTGCCTTTGTTTAAATTAAGCAGCGAGACTCCTCACGGCTGCCCCAGTTGGAGAGATGCATTCTGGTTTTAGTCACAGGCTAGACCATAGTATGCAAGGGGCAGGTGAAATAAAGTTGTAGAGCTGGGCAGGTGCCATGTCATGCTAGTCTTTGGTGAGATATATGGGTACTTTCAAAATGTAAAGAAAGCCGTAAAAGGATTTAAAATTTTAAAGAAAGGCACAATGTGGTTTGTCTTATGTTTTGGCGAATTAATTTTGGGAGGGAAACAGGAAGGAATTAGTCGTTTTGGTAGTCCCAGAGAGCGGTCATAGCAGGCTTGTACTTCGGTAGTAGCAGTAGAGATGTAGAAACATGGGTGGATTGAGGTAACACAGAAGGTAGAACTGACAGGTCGTAATATTTTGCACATAAGTTTAGAGCTCAGGAGAGCTGAGAGCCAGAGAGACACATTTGAGAGTCAGCGTAGTCGTGGGTGAGATGGATTATGTATCCCAGATGAGATGCTCTGAGAGGGAAGGGGACTCAGCACTGACTCCTGGGGCTCTGCCAGTTGGACAGGCACAGCGTTAGGGTGCCTGTGCTTCGTGGGCTGAATCTGATTGTAGCCTTGTGAAAATGCAGGGCACTGTACATAATTGGTGAAATACTGTAAAATAGCACTCTCTCCTGCCTCTGTGCTTGTCAGCCTTCCTGAACTGCAGCCTTCGTGCATGAAGACAGAGACTTAATTTCCTGCCCATTCCCCAGTGCCCAGAATGGTGCCTGGTGAACAGCAGGCACAGCGAACAAATCTAACTCCTGTATTTTTAGGAATAAAATCAGTAAATGAAAACATTGCTTTGTAGGCTGCTTTTTCACTTAGTATGTTGATTTTTGTTTTTCTGTGTCCTTATATAGCTTTCAAAAGTAAGATAGATACTTGATGGCTGTGTACTTTTATCACATGTGTGTAACATCATCTGGTGCGTCCCAGCGGGCTGGACTTTGGAGCTTATAGAAATAAAAGAGCCACGGTGTGGACTTGGATTATTACCAGAAGAGTTCAATTTTTATTTCTGCCTCTTTAGCTCCTTGAGTGTAGAATAATGATCTGTGGAGCGGTCAGTAACTGGACCAGGGAATCCCCAGTGCCTTAAAGGGTCTGAAGTACTTTGGTACTCTCCCCATAAAGGCTTACACATGGCAAGAGAAGTGAAGTCTCTCGTGTACCTCTCCTCCCCTAGAAAAATGGGCTTCTGTCTGTTTACTTATCTGTAAAGTGAGAGAGGGGCACCACATGGTTTCTAAGGAGTCTTGCTGATATAAATTCTTAATTTCCGATGTCATCTCATTTTGATGTTCTTAAATTTATTGTTTTGTTTCATGAAAATTGGAAAACATGGACTCAGGAGTTTTAGAACATGTGCATTTCTACAGGCAATTTTAAAAAATCTTTTAAGTGAACAAAAGTCAAATATATTAGTATTAACCTTGCTAGGACAGATTTTAGCTCTTGTGAAAAATATGCAGAATTCAAAATGTAAATAAAAGAATTCTTAATTTTTTTTAGAAGTCAATGAAAGGATTCTATTTTGCAAAGCTGTATTACGAAGCTAAAGAATATGATCTTGCTAAAAAGTAAGTACCAAACTGTATACATGTCTTAATTTTCTAAACCAGTGCTTTAACCTCATGTTCCTCTTTGAAGTGGATAAATACACGTTTTTTAGCAGTTCTTCCTAAGTATGTCCTGGAAATAAGGGATTCATCACTCAGATTGGTGATAAGAACTAGTCTGGATTCCATATGCAGGTGGAGTCTAGGATGATACTTTCTGCATGCCTGCTGCTTGTTTACACCTAGGGCAAGAAATCGTTTGGCATTAAACTTTCTCTAAAGATTGTCCTGGGTTAGAATAAAAGAGAACCATGCCTATATCTTAATTTCTTCCTGGTTAGATATCTGCAACTTTTTATCAGCTGGAAAAAAATAGCAATGAATACAAAATTAAAACTAATTCCTGGGCAGGAGAATAGCTTGTGTAAAAGATTTTTAATTGACTGGATAGGTGATCCTGTGAGGCTTTGTCTCACCATAGAGCCAAGAAGCTGGGTGGTCTGATTTCCTGATTTATAGTGACTTAAAGCTGGAAATTCTGAGGGAGGCAGGCTATTAAAGGCCTTGATGGGAAGATGAAAATTCTGATAAGGAAAGTGTTAGCGCCTTTATTTAACTAGCAGCATTGGGGCTGTTAACCCTGTTCCTTATTAATATGACACTTTTTCCTCCAGTGTTGATCTTTGGTCTAATATCTCCTGTGATAACATTCACTGGACCTAGAATATGCTTATTTTTAGTTGTCACTTGAGTTAAGGAATGGAAGTCACCGGCATTTGGTGGTGTAGTGAGTGATTTTTCTTCTGTGCTGTTTTAGCCGGGTACAGTCCCGTTAGATGTTATTTTCTTGTTTAAAAGGTGAATATATTCTCTTAGTTATTTGGAAATTGTTGCTCTTTATTGTTTTGCATTATGATAGTTTAAAGGTTTATTGTAATCACTTTCTAATGTCTGTGCAAAACTTAGTGCTATTCCCAAAGTGTAATAATAGAAAAAAAGTAATTTATGTGTTCATTTCTTAAGAATGGGTAGCACTAGGAAAAAAAATTTGGTAAATGTACCATTTAATGGTAAAATGTGTATGTTGTCAACTTTTTACACGTGTTTGTGTTTAAGTATTCTCTCTTGCTGTGGATGCTTTTCAGTTATCTGCATATTCTACTTTAAATAGTGGTAGTCAGCAATTAGAATAACTATATAAATTAGTTTAGTGGTTGTTTGGCTTAAGATATTCTCTCAGCAGTTAAATGCAGTTCTAAATGTGATCATTTAAATATTTTTTTATGTTATTATTATTTTAAAACAGATATATATCTGCGTACATTAACGTGCAAGAAAGGGATCCCAAAGCTCACAGATTTCTCGGCCTTCTTTATGAAGCGGAGGAAAACATAGAGAAAGCGGTTGAATGTTATAAGGTAAACTATGTACGGTTAAAGCGTAGCCTTCGCACAGCCAAACACACATAGTGCCCAGGTTAATTCAAATATATTTTATGGATGTCTTGAAAACAAGCACTGGTATCATCGTACTATTAAGTGAAACAGCTTGAAACAGACTTTGAAGTACTTAGCCCAAAGAATGCTGTATTTTATCATTAAGAGATTAGCGATTGTAAAAGAAGATTAACACCTATAAATTTCAGGCTTACCATGATCAGAAATGCTGTTCTTATGTGTGTGGTTCCCTCCCTCCCTTCCTTTTCTGTTTTGCATTTACCAAATAAAAAGATAATTTTTTTAAATTCATCTTCAGAAAACTTGCAGACACTTTTTTTTTTTAACTTGCAGACACTTTAACAGCCTTGAAATTACATGCTGTCATTTAGAAATAGAGTTTTAATAGAGTCACTTGATAAATTTTTAATTTTTGTGTATGAGTGTATGGACTTTAGGAATCCTACTAATTTCTTAATTCTTTTTTGATATCAGCGTTCAGTGGAATTAAACCCAACACAAAAAGATCTTGTGTTGAAGATTGCAGAATTGCTCTGTAAAAATGATGTTAGTGATGGAAGAGCTAAATACTGGGTTGAAAGAGCAGCTAAACTTTTTCCAGGAAGTCCTGCAATTTATAAACTAAAGGTAAAAAATTAAGCAAGAGAAAGCATATAATAAAAGCAGTTGGGGAAAACTTAAGACACAGCTATTTCTAATATTTGGAGCTTAAATGATTTCAGTAGTAACCTTTAAACCGGTGTGTGTGGGGATGGGGAGTGTGGGAAATGGGTGAAGGGGGTCACAGGGGTACAAACCTTCGGTTATAAGATAAATAAGTTCTGGGGATGTGAAGTACACCTTGTGACTATAGGGGACAGTACTGCACTGTGCGTTTGAAAGTTGCTGAGAGTGGATCTTAAAAGTTTTCATCACAAGAAAAAGTAAATTGTAGCTGGGTGAGGTGATGGATGTTAACTTATTGTGGAAGCCATTTCACAGTACGTACGTATCACAGTATGCTTTTTCATTAGGCACGAGTTTGCTTCACACATGCATCTCATTTACTGTTTGGAATGATTAATATTTTAGGGATTTTACGGTTTGTTAGCTAGATTGTGGAGCTAAAATTAAACTGACTTCTATCTGATATGAAATTTTTGCTTCATTGGGTGAAAATTACCCATAGGGTGACAGTTTAGGGTTATAAAGTTTTTAAAGAACTGTTAACCTAAATTGGGAAAGGACTGTGTTATGGGATAGTGAGGTTTTCAAGCAAAAGTTAAAAGAGTTTCTCTAGCATGTTATAGGTAATTTCTAAAAATGATAGAAACTTGTTGCTAATATATTAACTCATTCTGCTTGTTGTTTTTTACTGAGTAAAATATAGCTTACTAAGTGACTCTTCTGGAGAAAGTCTTTCCAAATATACTAGGCAAACAGAATTTTAAGTGTATGTTGGGTTGTAACCAGTATGTTGGGTGGCTTGTAGGATCTTAGTGCCCCGACCAGGGATCGAATGCCAGGCCCCAGCAGTGAGAGTGCTGAGTCCTAACCACTGGACTGCCAGGGAAGTCCCAGTGTACATTGTTTTTAACAGGACGCCCTCCATCCCGACTTATACATGTTTCCAATAGAATTTTTTAAACTTTTTTATTTTGAAATAATTTTAGATTTTTCAAAGAAAGTTGCAAAGATTGTACAGAGAGGTCCTGAGTTTACTTCATCCAGCTCTCCCCAGTGGTTACCTCTTAATGTAACTATAATACAATATCACACCAGGATTTTGGCGTTGGTGCAGTGTGTGTTCAGTTCTTGTCCATCCCATCACGTGTGTGGATTTGCGTAACCAGCACTGCAGTCAAGAGACAGAAGTGCCCCATCACCAAAGGGCGTCTTTCATGCTTGCCCTTCTGTGGTCACATCCACCTCTCCTTCCCATCGTCCTTAACTTCGGCCAACTGTGAATTTGTTCTCTGTCGTTATAATTTTGTAATTTTAAAATGTTGTATATATAAATAGAATCAGGCATCGGGTGACCTTTTGAGGTTGGCTTTTTTCATTCTGTACAGTGCCCTTGAGACCCATTCAGGTTGTGTGTATCAGTCAGTAGTTGGTTCCTTTTATTGCTGAGTAGTATTTCGTCATATGGGTGTGTTCCACAGTTTAGCCATTTACTTTTGAGGGAAATTTCGGTGGTTTCCGATTTTTAGCTATTACAAATCTGGTATGAGCAATTGTGCACAGATTTTTAAATCAAAAGTGTTTTAAAAACCCCTAGAGATAAATACTAGTAACGTTAAGTTTTTCTCCCTGTGATAAGCACTTGGATTTTAAATATTAATCTAAAATGTTAGGTTTCAGTGTGTAGATTTTTTTACCTTATTATCTTTGTTTTATGCTTCAAACATCATTTCCTTATTGGCCATGACAGTCCATTCCGTTGTGACCATGTGTAAATGGGAGGGGATTATTTTTCTTGCAGTATAACCAAAGTTAAATGTTTCTAAAGCATCCTGATTTTCTTTAATGACTCTTTAAAGACAGTGTTGTCTAAAACTAAATTTTATGTCAGATTTCCACCCCCCCCCCCCCCCCCAATCTTTTGGAATAGAAATCCATGAGATTTGTAGCTATTGAGCAGAGTAATTCTATTTCTCCTAAAATTTGAGGCTTACTTACAGTAAATCGTTTTTTGGCATGTCTTTAATGAACAAAACTACTCAATATTATTAATGAGAGGGCTTTTTCTCTTGGGTATGGGAGCAGAATTTTTTGTTTAATACTTATTTTTTTATTTATTTGGTTGTACCAGGTCTTAGTTGCAGCTCATGGGTTTCTTAGTTGTGGCTGGCAGGCTCCTTTAGTTGCAGCTCACCGGCTCCTTAGTTGTGGCATGCGAACTCTTAGTTGCAGCATGCATGTGGGATCTAGTTCCCTACCCAGGGATCAAACCTGGGCCCCCTGCATTGGGAGCGCGGAGTCTTAACTACTGTGCCACCAGGGAAGTCCCGAGAGTAGAATTTTTTAAAAGCATCCGTAATGGTGTTGATCTTTTACTTATTTATTTTTAAACGTATAATTGAAGTCTAGGGCTTTTTTCAGTTATAGACACATCAAGTGTAAGTTACGGAAGTGATCCAGGAGAGAGCTTGGTGAAGGAGAAAGGGCACTAATGGCAAGCGTGGTTTGCGAGGTGGCGGGGTGGGGAGGTGGGTGCAGGAAGGTTGAGTGGAGCTTAGAGGTGATGGCTTCCATTTTCTCCGCGGGGGATGAGGCGTGATCATAAGTTGAAAGTGAGGGTTGGAGGAGAGAGGAGTATGAAGTGAACTCTTCAGGGAATGGAAAAAGTGTGTTTATTAGAAGTAAAATAGGGTTTTATTTTTTCTAGGCATTACCAGTTTGGCAGTTTGAGATTATGAAAGTAAATCAGTTACCTTGCTTGTGATTTCCCAAATTCCCGAATGCCCTGCACTCACTTGGTCATCTGTTAGTGTATGGGCGCAGAGGAAGCCGGTGGCGGGGTCTCCAGGAAAGGTGGAGGGAGTTAATTGAAGGCATCTGTAAGTAAGGAGTAATTGTGGATATTCGGACTGTGGCATTTCAGCTTGACATGGAAGGAAAGTGTATGTGTGTATTTCATGGAAAATTTAAAACTTGGTGATGTCAGTGTACTGAAAGCTTTTCAGGTGGTAGAGGCAAAGAGATGTGGCAGTGAGGGTATGTGAGCCCCAGTGAGGTGGGAAAACGAGAGGGTGTGGTGGTCTGAGCGCTTTGATCAAAATACAGATTTTGCCAAATGGATGGCTGAGGCTGGAGCGTGGAGCAGTGGAGATGAAGTCGTTGAAGAGCAGAATGCCCAGGCTATTGTGTGTCTTGTGCACTTCTCAGTTGCCACTGACAGTGGCAGTTGTTAGGGATAAAGGAAGACGGTTCTATTCCAGTTGCTAATGAGGGGGGACTGGCAGGAGTAGCCGGATAGCAAGTCCTTTAGAAAACAGAGTTAGGAGCAGGGATGTGGTGGTGACGCTGGGAGACCCCCACCTCCTCTACTTGTGCGTAGGCTAGCAGAGAAGTGGTGGCAGCTGTCTTGGAATGGGACTCCATTCAGAAAGGCCAGAAGGTGAAGACTTTGAGAAGATAGCAGAGCAGTAGGAGCTCCACAGTGGGAGCAGAGGGGGCAGGGGTGAGTCAGCCTTAGGGAGATGCAGAGCACATTGAGGGTGAGGACCCTGGTGCAAGGGTTCCTGGGAGGCTAGGCTTCTGGTAGTGACCGGGGAGTGTGCAGGGACGCGGGCTGGTCGTCCTGGCACACACTGAGGTGAGCATGGGCAGCCACTGCTGCTGTGTCATCCAAGGTATTTCTCTCCACATACATCTCTTGAGGTTTAGCTTCTGGGCTGGAAGTGACTCTGAGGGGCTAATGAGGTAGGTAGAGTGGGAATTTACTAAAGCCAGACGCAGTGGGATGATGCTTATAGGAGCCATGATGTGTTTAAAGTTGCACAGATGTTTCTCTAATTAACGGTTCTTTAAAAATAGGAACAGCTCTTAGATTGTAAAGGTGAAGATGGATGGAATAAACTTTTCGACTTGATTCAGTCAGAACTTTATGCAAGACCTGATGATGTCCACATGAACATCCGACTAGTAGAGCTGTATCGCTCAAACAATAGACTGAAGGATGCTGTGGCCCACTGCCACCAGGCAGAGAGAAACATAGCCTTGCGTTCAAGTTTAGAGTGGAATTCCTGTGTTGTACAGACCCTTAAGGTAGGTAAAAACTGTTGGGTCTCACACTTCTTGATGGACAGTTACCATATATCTCTTTGTATTTAAGCGCTGCCTTCCAAAACGTAAATTTCTTTCATTTATGTATAGTAGCTGTGAAATGAGATTTTTACTAGCATGATTTCAATTTATAATGGGTGGATGGGAGAAATAAATATGAGAAATAAGTTTATATATTTTTTGGTGTTTTTATAGGCTGATTTTAAATCGACATGGTTTTACAGTATAGGAATGGGCAAAGGAATTTGTAGGCATAAAGCACTCAGTTTTGTAACACATGAAGTTTTGTAACTTGGAGATCTTTTTGCAAAATAGGAATATCTGGAATCTTCACAATGTTTGGAGTCTGATAAAAGTAACTGGCGAGCAACCAATCAGGACTTACTTCTAGCCTATGCTAACCTTATGCTTCTCACGCTGTCCACGAGAGATGTGCACGAGAGCAGGGAATTGTTGGAGAGGTATGTTGACCTACGGAAAGAGTACTTCGGTGTCAACTACAGATTTTCTGTTTGTGGTAATTCCCTTCATTGGTCTGAACATCTTAATGACATTATTTTTTCTGTAATATATCCAGAGGTAATAGTTAACATAATGAACTACTTAGAAGGAATCTTCTTTTGTGGGGATATTGCAATTGGTTTTGTGTGACTTTGATTTCTAGAGAACTGTATTACTGCTTAGGCTTTATTAAATGATAGTTAAATGTTTAGTTTTGGCATACTTAGTAAAGAGTTGAGCCTGAAAATGAATGTTCTAACTGCCGTTCCATATTTTGTTTCAAAAAAAATGATACAATCTTGATTGAAAATTAGAGGATAAACTTCATTTGTCAGATATCCTAATATAAGCTGTTAACGTGACTGATATTTCAGAAAACAATGTTTTCGCTTAGAAACAAGATAACTAAAATATAATATATGATTTTTCTGTTTTCCACGTTTTAATTTTGAGGACCAATATCTCCACTTGATTAAAAAAATAAATTCCACTGAACAGAAACATCACTTGGATTTGTGTGTTAGTTTAGAGCAGGGGTTGACTAGAGCTTGTGGGCTAAACAAGGCTTACAGCCTGATTGTATGAATAAAGTTCTCCTGGCCACAGCCAAGCTCACTGTTACGTGTTATCTATGGCTGCTTACACACTGCAGTGGTAGAGCTGAGCACTTGTGACAGAGGTGTTGTGCCTGCAAAGCCACATTAGTATGTGGCCCTTTATAGGAAAAGGTTGACATACCCTGGTTTACACTCTCCATTTGTCTGAAAAGTAATTCTTTTCACTGAAGTGTAGAGGTAGTTTTCTTGAGGAAGTACTTAGTGTCTTCACATGGGTAGGGTAAGGGAGTATCCCTACATAGAACTTTTAGATCATTTTAGAAAATATTTAGGTTTTTTTGTTTTTTTTATTTTGGTGTGGTTATATACTTAAAAACTTGGTTACATGAGGAAATAAAGGAGAAAGAGACAAGTTTTTAGTAGTACTAAAAAATAATTTTAACTTCATGGATCTGTAGGAGGGGTGTTAAGACCCTCTAGGGCAGTGGTCCCCAACCCTTTTGGCACCAGGGACTGGTTTCACGGAAGACAGTTTTTTCCAGGGACTGGGGGTTGGGCGGGGCAGGGAGGGTGGAGTTGGGGGTGGTTCAGGCAGTGGTGCAGCTTCACTCCCCTCCTGCCATGCGGCCCGGTTCCTAACAGGCTGCAGGCCGGTGTTGGTCCGAGGCCTGGGTTTGGGGACCCCTGCTCTAGGGGTTCCAGGAGCTCACATGCTAGAAGAAATGTCTGTTGTTCAGATTTCTTACAATCTACTTTAAAATCATCCTTCACGTTTCTATTGTGTTTGCTTTTGATTTTCTTACAAAATGAAGATTCTGAGAACCATTAGGATTCCAAAGCGTTAATACATAGATTGTAAATAATACTGAGAAATACAATTTCTTTAACTCAAGTTATGTGACAAGTAAGAGCAGTTATGGTATTGATAATGCACATATTTTAGTTATTATAATTTGAAAAAGCCATGTTCAATTTGAGAAATTACAACTTTGAATTAAATAACAAAACCATATGATGGAGAAGATGTTTTGGAATAAGATATTCTAGAGGTTAAGCTTGAAGTATAGGGAGTGTGTGGAATAACAATAAGCCCTAGATTTATAATTCATAAAATGGAATATGAATTATTAAAGGTTAGAATGTGGAAGATGAAGCTTGAAATAAATTGTTTTGTTAATTTTATTTTGAATTAAATAATGAAACTGATTATGATGCAGTAGTTTAATGCATGTTTAATACTTTAATATTACAGTTTTGATAGTGCTCTTCAGTCTGTGAAATCTTGTGTGGGTGGAAATGATGAACTCTCAGCTACTTTTTTCGAAGTGAGAGGACATTTCTACATGCATGCTGGTTCTCTGCTTTTGAAGATGGGTCAGCATAGTGACATACAGTGGCGAGCGCTCTCTGAGCTGGCTGCATTGTGCTATCTCATAGCCTTTCAGGTAATCCACTCCCAGTTTCGCATGCAATTGACATTTCAGTGAGACTTTGTTGTATTTCACATGGAGGTGTGTCCTGGTCCATAATGAAAATATGGGTAAATATGGAAAGTTAAAATGAAATAGTTACTTTGTTGGGTGAAGAGTAACAAGATTTATGCAGTACTGGTGAGACTGGTGAAACAGGTACATTGATGCGTTGCTGGTGGCAGTTGGCATTGCTATGGCTTTTTGGAAGATCAGTTTGAAGAATTTGATCTTTTTACTCTGCCATTTCTGGGAACCTGTAGTATGGAAATAGTCTCAAGTATGGATAAAACTTGGTTCAAAAAGATATGCATAACTTGGACGAAAAACGAATAAGTAAGTAAATTTTGGGGTATGGTTGTGTAAGCTATGATAGAAGAATGTGTTTACCATACGCATTTCAACATGTTAATTGAAAACCTACGTATGTAATACGTATACAACATTAATAGTATGTTTAATGTATAGCAGTATACTTACCTTTGGAAACATGAAACTTCTTTACACATAGAACGTGACATGAAGAAAATACACCAAAATATTAACCGTTATTTTTAGATGATGAGATGCTGGCTCTTATCCCTTCCCTAATTCATTTTTGTAGTTTTAATGTTTTCTTTAGTGAGCTTCTAGTAATTCTGAAGTGAAAAGAAATGAGCAGTCTTCCAAAAAATGAATTAAGCCCAGCTTGTAAAAATTGTTAGCTTTGGAGAATAATCTTTTGCCTGAGAGAAAGAAAAAGAGTTCACTATAGAATTACTTTTAGAGAATGTTCCTCCTTCTAGTTCATATTACCTAGATCTTTTAAAAACCTGTTGATCTATGTGGTCCACAGTGGTACGGTGTGCTCAGTGGAAGCATTTTGGTTCATAAGGAATATATTTTAGTGAAAATTAGTGAAGTTAATGAAGTTTGCTAATTTATATAAGCACTAAAAGGTACTTATGATTAATATTTTTATAGTATCCTCAAGTAGCTGACAGTTTTCTTATTTTTAATGGAAACTAAAATCTATTAAATTTTTTAAAAATGTGTATTTTTAAGTTAACACACAGTCAACCATTCTAAACATTGGCCGTTTTAAAATTGAAGCATAGTTGATGTACAGTATTGAATAAGTTAACAGGTATATAATATAGTGAGTCACCATTTTTAAAGGTTATACTCCATTTATAGTTATTGTAAAATATTGGCTGTATTCCCTGTGTTGTACAGTATATCCTTGTAGTTTATTTTATACACAATAGCTTGCCCCTCTTAACCCCCGACCAGTACCTTGCCCCTCCCTCCTTCCCTCTCCCCACTGGTAACCACTAGTTTGTTCTATATATCTGTGAGTCTGTTTCTTTTTTCTTGTATTCATTAGTTTATTGTATTAAACTTTGACCTTTTTAAATAGTAAAAACTAAATCTCCCTCTTAATTGGTTGCGTGAGGCTAACTTTTTTAATGGTAGGGTTTTCAGACCCTTGCTCAGGGGACTGCTGTAGTTCTAGTGAGTCCAGGTAGTCCCCCACTTATGATTGTCCGACTTAACAGATTTTCAACTTTACAACAGTGTGAAAGTGCTACGCATTCAGTAGAAACTGTACTTTGAATGTTGATCTTTTCCTGGGCTGGCGATACGTGGTACATACTCTCCTGTGACGCTGGGCACTAGCAGCAGGCTGCACCCCCCATCTGTCACACAATCATGAGGACTTACAGCCGTCTGTACCCAGACAACAACAGTCCTGCTTTTCACTTTTAGTGCAGTATTCAATCAATCACATGAGATATTCAACACTTTACAATAAATGGGCTTTTTGCATTAGATGAGTATGCCCGACTGTAGGCTGATGTAAGGGCTCTGAGCACGTTGAAGGGAGGTGAGCCTAAGCTTTTTGCGTTAGATGAGTTTGCCCGACTGTAGGCTGATGTAAATGCTCTGAGCACGTTGAAGGTAGGTCAGGTGTATTAAATGCGTTTCAACTTAGGATATTTTCAACTTACGGGTTTATTGGGGCATAACCCCATCGTAAGTTGAGGAAGATCTGCGTGTCTGTGTTTCAGCTAGGCTTTAGGCAAATTCTCTCTTGAAACCTTTTTTTGGCTGCACTGTGCAGCTTGCGGGATCTTGGTTCCCTGACCAGGGATTGAACTGGGGCCCTTGGGAGTGAAAGCGCCGAGTCCTAACCACTGGACTGCCAGGGAATTCCCTCTTTTGAAACCTTTTAATTAAGATGAGGAAGTATTGATTTGAGATGATGTGACTGAGTACGTTCATAACTAATTTACTGGTCCCAAATGATAGTGGTTGAGTAGTTCTGGAAAAGGTGCCAGTTTTATGAATTGAGGTCAGTTTGAAAGCAAAAAGAATTATGTCACATTTTGTTTCTTATTTTCTGTGGTCTATTCAAAATCAGAAGTTTTTAGGTTCATAAGTAATATATTTATTTTGAAAAATTATCTTTGGAAAGGTGGTTATATTCACCTGGTTTCATACTGTAGTGGCATGTAACAGTGAAAACTCCTTCCTGTGTCTGTTCCGTAGTCGTTTACTTCTCTTCCCTGGAGGAACTAATGTCATTAGTTTCTTAGAGGAGTTTTTCAAGAAATGTTTTATGCACACACACTCTTAGAAAATACAGAAAGAAGAAATTCTGTACATTCTATTTATTTTGCTTTATTTCCATGAAATATATCTTGGTGATATTTCCATTATCAGCCCAGAAAACATAGCATGAGTACAGCACCCTCATTTGTTTGGACGTTTGCATGTTATTTCATTCTGTGGATGTACCATAGATTGGGTTTCTTTAAACCAGTGCCCTAAAACCAAGATACCAGGTTTTACTTTTTTGCTATGCTACTTCAAAATAATTCTGCAACGACTAATTTATGCCATTTCACATGTGAAAATTTGCGGGTGGAATAAATTCTTGAGAGAAGGATGGCAGGATCAAAGTGTATCTATGCATTTATAAGTTTTAGAGCTATTGCCAAATTTCTAGCCTCACAGAGGTTGTACCAAATTATACTCCCACTACCACTTTAAGAAAGTCGTTAGAGGTT
This sequence comes from Platanista minor, assembly GCA_004363435.1. NCBI lineage: Eukaryota > Metazoa > Chordata > Mammalia > Artiodactyla > Platanistidae > Platanista > Platanista minor. The sequence continues at coordinate 37,760 of RJWK010011581.1, forward strand.
TAACAGCAGTTACACCCACCATCCATACAGTTAAGTTTTAGGATCTCTCCAGTAAGTGTTCATTGTCTGGAACTGAACATTTTCAGTGATGGACATTTGCTGCTTTTCAAGATAGCCTGTTGCGTTTTTGGATAATTTGGTTCTTGGTGCTTCCTTATATGGAGTAAAAATATTTCTCAAGCTGCTACCCATTGGTGGTGGTTTTTTTTCTTTTGGTGCAATTGAAAAGTCTAGCCCTTCTTTTACAAGGTAATTTCCCTAATACCTGAAGGCAGCTGTCATCTTTGCACCATTCTGTTTATTCATGATTGATCCAGCTCTTCTTCATAGGATATGGCTTGGAGCCCTTTTACTCTCTTGGTTGTCCCAGTTATCCCAGTGGTATCTCAGATTATTCTCTGGAAATGTGCTGTCCACAGTGTGACATTTCCAAGTGTGGGCCCAACAGTGCCAGGTCATGGAGAGCTGTCATCTCTTCCACTGCTCTCATGCTGTTTATGCAGGGTAGAAAAAGTCTCTAACCAAGTACTCCCGTTTCCCCAACTGTAACTTTTTTTTTTTTTTTTTCCCCCGGTACGCGGACCCCTCACTGTTGTGGCCTCTCCCTTGCGGAGCACAGGCTCCGGACGCGCAGGCTCAGCGGCCATGGCTCACAGGCCCAGCCGCTCTGCGGCACGCGGGATCTTCCTGGACCGGGGCACGAACCCGTGTCCCCTGCATCGGCAGGCGGACTCTCAACCACTGCGCCACCAGGGAAGCCCTCCCCAACTGTAACTTGAGTGTACTTTTAGTAGAAAGTAATTTCTCAGAAGTGCTCTTCGTAGGCATCTTTTATAGATTATCTAAATTCCTTGGTTTCGAGTGTTTTGCAGTTAGATTTCCAACTCTGTTTGACATTGATTGTTTATTCTTTATCGAAAAAGTACAGTGTAATAGAAAGGAACGTCTTACTATTAAAAATGTGAGTATCACTAAATTAAGATTTTTGATTCTAAAATGATCAGGTTCCAAGACCAAAGATTAAATTTATAAAAGGAGAAGCTGGACAAAATCTACTGGAAATGATGGCCTGTGATCGTCTGAGCCAATCAGGTAATAGTAATATTTAACTGATTTTATTTTAAAAAGAAAAGACAATTTCTGTTTGAGCACATCTTATGATAGTGTATCTTCTCTCTGTCTAGGAGATAATTTGTCGTAATCATTTCTTTCTCTTTGCCATATTGGATTAGGGAGCGAGATACAAAAAGAATGATAAGAAATTGTATATTCTTTAAAAGGAACAAATATTGTTTGCTCTCGGGTAGAGAAACTCCTTACCCCCCTCCCCCCGCTTAATCTAGCTGCTAGAGCCTCCATCCAGAATATTTTTTTTCCTTTTTAAAAAAATCTTTTTTTAAATGTTTATTTTTTGCTTTCTCTAGTTGTGGCAAGCCCCTGCCACTCTTCGTTGTGGTGCGTGGGCTTCTCACTGCAGTGGCTTCTCTTGTTGCGGAGCACGGGTTCTAGGTGCGTGGGCTTCAGGAGTTGTGGCATGCGGGCCCTAGAGCGCGCGGGCTTCAATAGTTGTGGCATGAGGGCTTAGTAGTTGTGGCATACAGGCTTAGTTGCTCCGCGGCATGTGGGGTCTTCCCAGACCTGGGATCGAACCCTTGTCCCTTGCATTGGCAGGCGGATTCTCAACCACTGTGCCACCAGGGAAGTCCCTCCATCCAGAATATTTTAAAGCACTTCCTGAACTAAGAATAAGTTACTCATCGGTTGCTTATAAGACATTACTATGGGGGATATAAAGATGAAAACGTTCTGGATCTCTCTCTTAAGGAACTGACATAGTAACAGAGATAGAAGGTATATATTCACATTCTGTTAGGCTCTTGGAATTTTTAGATTTATTTCCAGTTTTGACTATTTGGGATGGATCCTAAAGGTCTGTTACAGACTATCTGGCTTTGTTAAGGCAGAAACTTGCAGGTGTTCACGCAGGCAGTGAATCAAGCAGTGAACTGAAGACTCCATGGGGAAATGTTTCTATAAGAAGCAGTTTTCATATAAAGTTGAAAGGACTTTGTTAAGAGTTAAGAAGTGGTGTTAAATCAGAGTAGCTATAAGCTGTTGTCTGTGGGTAGACTGTTGATCAAGGCCCCTCTGTCCCACGGCTTACTTTTTTGTGAGAGACAGACTTTGAGTCCTTGAAGGAGTGTGACCTTCTGCTTTTTTCTTAGGTGTCCCTTCTACCTTTGCACCGTTTGTAAAATGAACTTGTTTTACTATCTTTGATCTGGGCCTTACTGGGTTTGTCTTTGCAAATTTTCAGAGAGATAATGGTCTGGCGGTAAGCAAACCTGACTGACCAGCAGAATTACTCCACTTTTTTTTTTTTTAAAAACGGCTTGATTGTGTAAAATTCACATATTATATTATTCACCCATTTTAAGTGTACAGTTTAGTGGTTTTTTAGTATGTTCACTGAATTGTGCAGTCATCACCACAATTTTAGGATATTTTCATCACCTCATGAAGGAACCTCGTACCCGTTAGCAGTCACTCCCCATTCCTCCAGAACCCCTCGTCCTAGGCAACCACTAATTTTCTGCCTCTTTATATTTCTGTGTTCTGGACAGTTCATATAAATTGAATCATACAAAGTGTGGTCTTTGGGTAACTTGTCTACTTTCATTTAGCATAGTGTTTTCATGGTGCATCCATGTTGTAATGTGACCTAGAACTTCGTCCAAGGAGTGTTTTTAAAATAGATTCTTCACCCCAAATCTGTGGAATCAGAATCTCTGGGAGTGGGGCCTGGAAATAAAAATAGAAAAATTTTAAGCTTTTTAAAGGATGATTCTGACCAGCCAGGTTTAGAAGTTAGGTTTATCAGGTCAGAAAATTTGAGCTTGGTCCTGTTTTGTGGCCACTTGAATTCCACACTTTTCCATCTAAAATTGGAAATCCTTTTGGTATTTTTCGCACACATTTTTTTCTTTTTTTCTAGCACGTAGATACAGATACTGTTACACCTGTAGTCTATTCATTTTTTCGCATCAGCACCCTTTTGGATCCAGCTGTGGTTGTTGGGCTGGAGGGCTGGGTCTGAGATAGTCATGTTATTTCCCCCTTAGGGTGTGTGAATGAAACTATTGAGAGAGATGAATAAAAAAAATCTATGTTTTAAATAATGGAAATAATTTGTTTTTCAGGGCATATGCTGCTAAACTTAAGTCGTGACAAGCAAGACTTTTTAAAAGAGGTTGTAGAATCCTTTGCCAATGAAAGTGGGCAGTCTGCTGTATATGATGCTCTGTTTTCTAGTCAGTCACCTAAGGATAGAGCTTTCCTTGGTAGTGATGATATTGGAAACCTTGATGTACAAGCACCAGATCCTGAGGATTTGGCTCGATATGATGTTGGTAAGTTGTATCTTTCTAAGGAAACATATTGCGTTTTAATCCTTTTTTTTTTTTTCTTCTTCTTCTTTTTTTTTTTTTTTTTTTTTTTTTTTTTTTTTTTTTTTTTTTTTTTTTTTTTTTTTTTTTTTTTTTTTTTTTTTTTCTTTTTGTGGTACGCGGGCCTCTAACTGCTGTGGCCTCTCCCGTTGCGGAGCGCAGGCTCAGCGGCCATGGCTCACGGGCCCAGCCGCTCCGCGGCACGTGGGATCTTCCCGGACCGGGGCACGAACCCGCATCGGCAGGCGGACTCTCAACCACTGCACCACCAGGGAAGCCTGCATTTTAATCCTTTTATACTAGGAGACAAATAATAGCAACAAGGGGAATAAATTGCCCATAATCTCATTACGCAGAAATAATGAGTTAATATTTTCCTGTATTCCTTGCAAGTTTTTTTTTATGTTTATTGGAGTATAATTGCTTTACAATGGTGTGTTAGTTTCTACTTTATAACAAAGTAAATCAAGTTATACATATATATGTGTTCCCATATCTCCTCCCTCTTGCGTCTCCCTCCCTCCCACCCTCCCTGTCCCACCCATCCAGGTGGTCACAAAGCACCGAGCTGATCTCCCTGTGCTATGCGGCTGCTTCCCACTAGCTATCTATT
>RJWK010011582.1:0-15967 GCA_004363435.1 Platanista minor
GCCACAACTACAGAAGGCCACGCACCAGAGCCCGTGCTCTGCAACAAGAGAAGCCACCGCAATGAGAAGTCCGTGCACTGCAGTGAAGAGTAGGCCCTGCTCATCACAACTAGAGAAAGCCCATACGCAGCAACAAAGACCCAGTGTAGCCAAAAAATAAATAAATAAATGAATAAAAATTTAAAAAAAAAAAAAAAAAGCCTAGAAATAGGTCTCTATGCCGCCAATGATTTTGGAATTGGTGAATTCCTAAAAACCAGGACAGAACTTCCTGCAAATTATGATAAAGTGGTCTTTGCCTCCAGTTCACTGGCTCTGTGTTAATATCTATCGAAGAAGCTGGGTTTTCCCCACCCTCGCACCCACTCCCGCCTAAGATGGGGCAGGTTTGGGACAAGGACCAGGAGAACACTGAACCAAAGTGCTAATGCATAGACTTTTGAAGCATGAAGAGTGAAGAGGGTATTAAAAAAAAATCTCGTCTCTGTATAATGTACCTATACCTGAATTCCTCTTTTGGATTCTTTATCCTTATTTAAGCCTGTCATATGAGCAGCTGAAGTGAAAATATGGGCCCAGGATCTCCTGAGTGAGAGAAGCACCTCTTCTCCAGCATCCTCACCAGAAGAAATCAATGAAAACAGCCTCCAATCAAAGGTCAAGAGGAAATCAGAAGGCTGGTGGGGGCGGGGGCGGCGTGAGTAGCAGTGAGTAGCAGGTCAGCCTGGCTACACTGGATCTTTCTAAGATCTCAAGGTTATCTGTCTCATAAGCTAGTTGGATTTGACTTTTGTGTTTTGTTTTCATTTTCGTTTTGTTTTCTTACCATAGGAGTGGTAAGGCATTAAAGTTTAGGCAGTGAGCCAGGAGAAAAATGGCCAAGAAAACAGCTTGGCTGCCTTCAGGCTAGGCTTCTAAGTCACGGAGAACAAAAGGGAGTCCTCCCAACAGCTCAGGTCCAGCTGAACTCACCAGGATCAGGAGAACAGCATGCAAATTGGAGTCAAAGTTCTGTAGTAATAAACAATATATATGACTTGAGGGTGGTTTTCACATCCACACAGAGCTCCCTGGGGAACCTCATTCATTTGGGCTGAGTTTGCAGGTCCTGGTCATGACCACATTCTCTGTGACCAACACTGACTGATGGTGGGAGGCGGGAGTGCTGCCCATGAGTAAGCGGGTGAGTGGGTGCAGGCCCTGCGGGCCGAGCTGGGTGGATCTCTGCCTCATACCCTGTACTCTGCAACTCAGAGACACCTCAGAGGGGAAAACAGAGGCACCGTGAGGAGGTTATTTAGACGCAAGCATGAGCAGCTGTCACCATGCCTCCCTCCGAATCCTTAGTTCCGCTCCTAACCTACACAAACTAAGCCTTTTCTTGAGCTCTGACCACTGGGAAACAAGAGTCAAGATGCTAATCACCCAGATTTTGAAACAACAGACTTTTCTGTTTCTTGTTTTTGTATCATCACAAGGTTATAATTGTGGTTTACAAATTCAGATGTGAATGGATTATGGCTTTTAAATATTCTAGGAAACAAATTAATTGTTACTTGAATATTTCATCTCAATGAGCAAATCAGAAATTCAGCCTCAGACATTCTGGAAAGATCTGCCTCTCCCATACCAGACTGGACCAGGTTTCCAAGGCTTCGCACAGTGACAGGGTGCGGGAGCTTGGTCCTCAGTCATCTGTTTATTTCCACTTACTACCAAGATAGCCGCTGTTCCTGGTTGTATAGACCCAGACCTGACAGTCTCTGATGCATTCCAGACCACACATGGGCCTCAGGAATCTCTGTCCCGTGCAGAGCTGAGCTCTGAAGTGCCTGCGATCTAGAGTTGCCAGATTTAGGGGGAATTATACACACACACACAAAAGAGGACATCCAGTTAAATTTGAATTTCAGATAAACAACAAATTAATTTTTTAGTGTAGGTGCGCCCCATGCAATATTTGGAACATATCTTCTATAAACAGGACGTGGGTCGCTGTGTCTCTATGAACCTCTTGTAATCCTAGACCAGGGGAGCTTTTTTTCTGGGGAATTATTGTTCTCAGTGGGATTAAATGTTCTGAAACAAAGCTGGGAACATCTTGCAGATGGTTCTGCTTTCCACCTGCCACATAACTGCCCTGAGGCAGTGAATTAGTCTACTACCTTGAAATGGCAAGGCAGGAATTAAGGTCTCAAATTGTTTATCTATACTTCCTTTTTTCCCTTTTGTTCTTTCTCTTACTCTCTCTCTCTTTCTCTCCTCTTTGCTTTCTTTTTGCAATATCAAAGGAAAATGTTGGAAAAATGCATTTTTATTTAGGTCAAGAGATCAGGCAGTTCTAACACTATGAAAGAGATTTATGAAAATACAGTAAGACTGTATGAAGCCCAGGAAGTCAGAGTACCTCAGAACGCAAATACAAAGGAGTAGGTATGCTCACATCCCACAAAAATACTTTTTCTACATTTATATTTCAAGACCCTAGACTATTTTCTGTAAAAGTATGATCCCATTGTAACTCAAAACAGAAGTTACTAAGAAAATGCATGGTTGTCTGATAACCACATATACTTGTTTTAAAAGTAATTTAAATATATTTATATGTGTTTAATTTAATTGTTGATTGGACTATTCCAAGAAATCCAGAATACATTCTAAGGAATGAATGAGACAACTGCACAAAAACGTGTGTAAAAAGATGCTCATTGCAGCATTATTTATGATAAAGAGAGGACTGATTTAAGTGCCCTTTAATCAAATATTGATTAAATAAATTGTGCTATAATTACCTGCTACGGCTATTAAACCTGATAGTCTAGTCATCATTAAACCAGAGTTCCTATAGTAAGGAAGAGAAGTTAAAAGATATAAGGAGTGGAAAAGAAGATATAAAACTGTCATAGTAGTTGTGCATGTATAAAATCCAAAATCATCTACAAATTATTTGAATTAGTAAGTTTAACAAAGTTGCCAGATACAAAAGGGCAATATACAAAAGTCAGTTGTAATTTTATACCAATGTAAACAGTTTGAAAATGAGATTTAAAAAAAATTTATAGCAGCATCAAAAAAAAAAAAGGAAGGGAAAAGATTTTCAAGGACTCTACACAGAAAACTATAAAATATTATTTAGTAAAATTAAAGACCAAAATAGGGGAAGACATAGGTCAAGTTTGTGAATTACAAGAATCAATGTTTTGAAAATGTCAGTTCTCCTCTAACTGAACCTATAGATTTGGTGTAAACCCAATCAAAAAGCAGACATTTTGTATGTGTGATAATTAATGACTAGTTTGAGGACTTCAATATAAATGCAAAGGGCCAAGAATAGCCAAGGCAATCTTGAGAAACAAAATGCCCCAGATATCAAAACTTAAGATAAAGCTGCGGCAATTGAGACAACTGTGGCATTGCCTCAAGGGTTGACAAAGAGACCAGTATAACGGAATAGAGTTCAAAATCAGACCCACACATATGGTCACTGGATCTATGACAAAGGCGGCACTGCAGAACAGTAGTAATAGGATAATCTTTTCAATAAATTGTTCTGAATCAACTGGCTTACTCAGATGCACCTTCAGAACAGAGGCACTCATTCTCCCAGTTGCGGAACTTAGGTGGCTGCTCGCTGCTCACAGCTGCATCTCGCTCTGGGAATTTCCTTTAGCCAAAGAAATCTGCATCACCCAAGATTACTGTCTCTCGCTGAGGGTACCCCACGTCCAATGACTGGTCGATGCAAGGATGCAAAGTCCTGGCCCTTGCCTAGATTGGTCTCTGAAGGACCGTTCTAGTTCAAGAGCCCCCCTTGGGAACAGCTTAGGTCACTAATGCAACTGTATCCCCACAGCTTAAGTCTCCTTAAGTCTCCCAATCCTGCTTCCTCTGCTCCCTATCAGATTGTACCTGAGAGGTTTACGCCAGCAAAACTCCTGCACACAAACCTCAATAGCTCAGATTCTGTTTCCTAGGGAACTCAACCTGGAACACATGGAAAGAATTAACATTGACACATACCTTACATACAATTAATGCCAGGTGAGATATATCTAAATGTGAGTGGTAAAAACTAAAATTTCTATGAGAGTTTCTAACATAACAGAGCCTCCATTACTTTGGAGTTAAGGAAGGATTTCTTAAACAGGACTAACCATAAAGAAAAAGACTGATTAAATCATTAACCATAAGGAATAAAACTGATAAATTGGACCTCATTAAAATTAAGACTTTCTGTTTATCAAATATCATTTAGAGTAAAAAGGCAAGCCACAGAGTAGGAGAATACTATACAATAACTATAAGCTACAAAGGCTTGTATACAAAATATATAAAGAAAGACTGAAAAATCAATAAGAAGTTAGACAATCCAACAGAAAAAAGGGCAAGAGACTTGAATAGGTACTTCCCCCCCAGAAAAAAAGACAAAATGGCCAGCAAACTAATGAAAGGGAATTCAAACTTATTATTTCTCAGGAAAATACAAATGAAAACCACAGTAAAATACTCATCTTAAACTCATTGGAGTGGTGAGACTCACACTACCAAGTGTTGGTGAAAATATAGAGCATCTGGAATTCTCAGACACACAACTTGAGGAAACTGGTATTACATAGTCTAATAAAATTGAGCACGTGGGGCTTCCCTGGTGGCACAGTGGTTGAGAGTCCGCCTGCCGATGCAGGGGACGCGGGTTCGTGCCCCGGTCTAGGAAGATCCCACATGCCGCGGAGCGGCTGCGCCCGTGAGCCATGGCCGCTGAGCCTGCGCGTCCGGAGCCTGTGCTCCGCAACGGGAGAGGCCACGACAGTGAGACGCCCGCGTACCGCAAAAAAAAAAATTGAGAACGTGCATGTATTATCACTTTTAGGAATATCCCCAACAGAAATGAGTGGGCATATATACCAAAACACTTATGAATAAATGTTCATAGTAATATTATTCATAATAACAAAAAAATTAGAAGAGTCCAAACGCCTGTTAATTTTTATAGACAATAAAGAGATAAATAAGGCAAGGAAAATAGAACCAAAGCAGATGAAGAGTAATCAGGAAATGCCTGAAAAGCAATCAAATTATGCTGAGGGAGAGGATCTAGAAATTAGGACAGCCTTGAGTAAGACAATGGTAGGGGGAAATAAATTTAACATTTTAGATATGGTGGATAATTCCAAATAATTAAGTAATTATTATTACTTGATTTATTTGTAGAAATATATATAATTCATTCCTTTCCTCTAACTAGAGTATTATACACACACAGCTTATAAATAGAAATGAACTGAACACAAAGTAGTATATCCTTTAATGAGGAGCTCCCTGTCAGATCTCTGTTCCCCTGAGTTGTCTAACACAGTAGCAGCATACCACACCACTGGCACCCCTACCACCAGCCTGGTAGCAGGCAGCTTTCCTGGTGCAGGCCCATGGTAGTTAATTGTATATGTCTACTTGGCTGGGCCGTGGTATCCAGATATTTGGTCAGACATTGTTATGGATGTTCCTATGAGGGTGTTTTTTTGAATAAGATTATTATTTAATTGATCAATTAATTTAATTGATGAGGCTCACCCCATAGTGTGGGTGAGCCTCATCCAATCGGTTGAAGGTCTCAGTAGGACCGGGACAGACACCACCACCACCCCATGTCTCCTTGCTGCAAGAAGGAATTCTGCCAGCAGAATGCCTTTTGACTTGAACTGCATCTCTTCCCTGAGTCTCCAGCCTGCCAACCTACTCCATCAGATTTTGGCCTCACAGAGCCTCTTACAGTCATGTGAGCCAGTTCCCTAAAATCAATCTTTCTCTCTCGTGTGCGTGCACGCTCCCTGCACCCCCACCCCACCCCCACACACAAATACACACACACACCCTCTCTTGTTTTCTGGAAGAGTCTGACTAATACAGAGCCTAATATCTGGGAAGAGTCAATTCCCCCACGTGGATACCTGGATGAGCCTGGCATGAACGGTACTGGCTTCATTGCATTCCTGGTCCTAAGTGAAGCCTGCCATGTAAGTTCCTCTCTTCTCTCTGAAAATCAGTCTTAAACACATCCTTTCCTCCCAGTCTTTCAAACTCCACCATTTCTTCTGTGTCTTTATAGGGACCAAACTGAAGACTGCAGTTTGGGGGAGAGTCATCTGTGCCAGGCTCTGGTCCCCTGCCATGCTTGTGTGATGCTCTGATATCTGGTTCTCCTCTGAGCAGTCTCCTCTTTTTTTTTTTTTTTTAATTTACTTTATTTATATTTATTTTGGGCTGTGTTGGGTCTTCATTGCTGCACACGGGCTTTCTCTAGTTGCAGTGAGCAGGGGCTACTCTTCGTTGTGGTGCACGGGCTTCTCATTGTCGTTGCTTCTCTTGTGGAGCAGGGGCTCTAGGCACGTGGGCTTCAGTAGTTGTGACATGCAGACTCAGTAGTTGTGGCTTGCGGGCTCTAGAGCACAGACTCAGTAGTTGTGGCGCACGGGCTTAGTTGCTCCGCGGCATGTGGGATCCTCCCGGACCAGGGCTCGAACCCACGTACCCTGCATTGACAGGCGGATTCTTAACCACTGTGCTACCAGGGAAGTTCAGGCTAGTCTCATCTTGAGTGTCCCCTGACACTCCAGTCTCTTCAGGATCCTTTTCGTTCTTTGAGTTTTTATTTAACAGATTGAAACTCTCTATAAACTAAGCCCTCCTCTTTAATGTCAAAAGCATCTCAGATTTCAATTTTTTTCTTTAATAGAACCACATTCCCCAAGGTTAGGCTTGCTCAGCTCTGCTCCTGAACGAGACTAATATTCTAAGGTTACAGTTTCTTCCCTCTGGCTAGCTCCAAGAAATCCTTTCCTGCCCTAAGGTTGATCCACTACCTGATCATTCTTCAGCTTAGAATCACCCCGAGGGCTGATAAGAACATAGTCTTCTGTGCCCCACTCCCAGCATTTTTGACTCAGTAGGTCTGGGGTGGGGCCTGGGAATTTGCATTTCTAACAGGTTCTCAGGTGAGGCTGACTGTGGATCTGGGGACCACACTTTGAGAACCACTGCCCTGGCTCTGGTTCCTTAATTGCTACCTCCTGTGCCAGTTCTGCCACTGACTCCCCTCAGTCTTTTACACATTTTATCTCTGCTGGTCCAGGTTGAAACTCAGAGGGGGAAAGGGAATGGGAGCGCTCACACAGGCTTCCACAGCAGAGATTGGCCAAAAATAGTGGGAATTCAAATCAACGTCACAACCAGTTTTTTGAGTGGCTGGTTTGTTATAAGGTACTGGTGGGGAGGGGTTAGAGAGATAAATAAGTTTCTGTTCTCAAGAAACTTAATATCTAATAAAGGGAAAGCCCAGCATAGCACTAATGATACTATAAGGGAAAATGTATTCTCTTAGAAAAAACGTTAAAAGGCTTTGGAACTATCCGACACTGTTGGTGTCCCAAGCATATTCCCTAGGCCTACCCAAGAGGTCATGGCCAGGACTCATTCTCAGGGTCATGAAAGTGCAGTGTCAGCAAGTCAACAATCCTGAGTGAGCACCTCTTTAAATTTTGCACCCTAGGGGTCTCCTAGGGTGTCCTCCTCCTAGCCTTGGCCCTGCCAGAGGTTACAAGAGAGTTCCAGTGTTCCTGATGGATTTCAGCCTTTCTCTCCATACAGGTATTCTCTACCAGAGGAGTCGGCCAGGCAGGTCTGACCACGTGCACAGCTGGAGACGAGCCAAGAGCTCATGAAATTACAATGCGAAGTGTATAGAGCAAGAAGAGCAGAGGGCCTCAGGCTGATATTCACGGAATGCCAACCTTCAAGGGATGGGATTCAGAAAGGTAAGCAGAGCAAAAACCAGTACAGCTTGAGATCTGCTTTGATGACTGGATGAAGTGTGTTAGACACAGAACTTGCCTTTGGGAAGCTTCCAGGCTAGGAGGGGAAACATGATCTGTGCTTGAAAAGATAAATATTCTGGCAGCAAAAGCCCCAAATCAGTGTTAAGGAGAGAGTGTAACAAAGAGGGTTAAGCTAAGGCTTGCCTTAACTTGAGCAATGTGATCCTCAGTTTTTCCATTTATAAATGGTAACAGTGATATTGATTGCATAGTGTTTTTATGAAAGCTGTGTAAAATAATTAAACTCCTAAGCACAGTTGCTGGCCCATAGTAACCACTCAGTAAAGTGTTCTTATTGTAATGTCTGTTGTGATGCTGTTGCTGATGATGATGAGTAAAGTTTAGAAGAAAGAGAAGTTGTGGGTTGTGTTGGGAATGATGGATGACGAACAGTGAGTAGTTGGAAGGGTCAGAATGTAGAGCAGGATTCGCCTATGTCCTGGGACAAGACACTGGCACAAGGAGCAGGGGCAGTGATTGTTAAAAGTGCAGGGATGAGTCAGAAGGTCAGTTTGTTCAGAGTGTGTGCAGCTTGAGGGGGAGGCATTAAGAGTAGATAGTAAAAAAAGTGCTTTTTGTAACCATGTATGGTGAAAGATGTTAACTAGGCTTATCATAATGATCATTTCATAATATGTACAAATATTGAATCATTATGTTGTACACCTGAAACCAATATAATGTTATATGTCAATTATATCTAAATTTTTAAAAAAGGAGTAGATAGTGGCCACACTGTGAATCTTGGGATAGGAAGTTTGGGCTTTGGCCCAGAGTTAATCCAGAACCTCTGAAGATTTATGACAAAAAGGTAACATAAATGAAAACAATCTTTTAGTGAGATTAATTTATAAATTGAGAGCAGTAGTAGGAAAAATGATGCTAGGTAGCTCAGTACCTCAGATATGAGATGATGCTAGGTTAGTGGAAATTGAAAGGAAGGAGAACATTGAAGAAATATTCAAAAGAAAAGAATCAATTCAAAACAGAAGAAAAGGGTGTTAGGTTAAGATGTGAAGGCATGGATGAAAGTAGGCATCCCTTTTCCTCATACCTGGATTTTGAGGTCGGGTTTCCTAGAGGATGGTTGTATTAGTCTGCTTGGGCTTCCATAACAGAACCCCAGACTGGTCGGCTTAAACAACAGACACTTATTTTCTCACAGTTCTGAAATCCAAAAATTCACGATCAAGGTGCCATCGCAGATGGTTTCTGGTGAGACCTTTGTTCCTGGCTTACAGGTGGCTGCCTTCTCACTGAGTCCTCACATGGTCCTTCCCCTGTGCACATGCTGAGAGAGAGATTTCTTCCTCTTCTTAAAAGGACACCAGTCCTATTGGATTAGGGTCACACACTATGATCTCATTTAACTGTAATTATCTCCCTAAAGGCTCAATCTTCAAATACTGTCACATTGGGGAGGGGGGATTAGAGCTTCATCATATGAACCTGTGGCAGAGACACAATTCAGTCCATAACAATGGTGTTATGTGCTACTGTGAGACAAAGGAACTACGAAGTTTGAGCTAATGGAGAGGAAGATAATTGGGGCTTTAGACATGATGGTTGGTTAATCTATAGCACCATCCAGTAAAACATCCTGCAATGATAAAAATGTTCTATATCAGCATTGTCCATTATTGTAGCTACTAGTCACATGTGACAACTGAGCAGTTTAGTGTGGCTGTTGAGACCAAGGAAATGAATTTTTAATTGTATATACTTTAACTGTACTAGATAGCACAAGTTATAACTATAGGAACCCTAAGCAGAGTAAAGAGGTTTTATCAATAATTAGATAGCTAAGGCTTCTCCTAGGCCTTAAAGTCCAGTACTATAGATGTTCAACTTCCAACCACCTCTTGTCAGCCAAGGAAAATCTGAAGCTCTGAAAGGATATATGACTGTTCCAGGTTAATGCAGCTAGTTAGTTACAGATCCTAACAGACAGCTGAAGATAAGCAACTGTTTGTCAAGGACTGAGATCAATGCTTTGGAGTCATCCCATGGATGTGACATGATAGTGGATATAATCTAGAAAGAAAAGGTAAGCCTTCATAAATATTCACCTAAATAGAATGAAAGGAAAAACAAATCTTGGAAGGAAATAGATTTTCATCTGCCAAATTTATACCAACAATTAGACAGCCCCAGATCACCACCACCTCAGCGTACTCCAAGTGCATCTCAGAGAGGCGGGCACAGTTAAAGGGCGAGAGCTCTTGCGGCCCCACCCCCACTCACACTGGCTGGCTGCCCACAGCGAGGCTCTCAGCCCCTCTGCGCTTCCTTTTCCTCCTTTGCAAAACGGGAATAATGGCAAGACTTCCTTCCGAAGGCTGTTGAGCAGATTAAGTGAGGCGGCGTGTAAAGTATCAGCAAAGCCCTGGCACGTAATACACATTCTTTAAATTTTAGATTCAAACAATGAAATCTGTCTTGTCCCTAATCTTGTTCCTCTTCCTGCATCCCTGATCTGGGCTAATATCGCCGCACCCTTCATCTAGTCCGTCTTTCTGGGAACCTGAGTCACCTTTGATTGCTTCTTCCTCATTCCCCACATCCAGTAACTCACCGAGTGTTGTTGATTCAAGCTCCACAGTCTCTCCAATGTAGCATCCTCACTGTGTGTCCTGCACTCCGCTGCCACTCACATCCTTGGCTCTTTCTGTCAAAAGCATCTCCGCGAACAACGTTGTTTGCTACAGCCATCCGTTCTGTACGCCAGGGTGGGATTTTGCACCCTTCCCCTGGCAGTTTCTCTTTGCAGATAGGATTAAGTTGACATTCCTCAGCTCGGCACTCAAGGCCCTTCACAGCTCACCCCCCAATCTACCTCTGTTTTCATATTTCACCCTTTACTTTGAACCAAGGATACATAAATAGGAATCCGTGCATTTTAAAAATTCAAATGAATAATTGTCTTGTGACTCTGTGTGGACCTGGGAGGAGGAAGCAGAGTTGATTGTTTGTTTGTTAATCTGACTTCTAGGGGAAAATGCAGAATTCCCCATTAGAGCTTGCAGAGAGCTTCCTTTCCAGTACCTCCTGTAATTAGGGGGATTGTGTGTCCTCATTTGACCAGGACAATCTTCTTTACAATTGTCCATGCTGTATAATTCTTAGGGGCATCCTCCCCCCATTCCACCCTCAAAAGTGTCCCAGTTGGGGCAATAGGTTGTGTGGTCACCTAGAACCCACCTTGCCAAAATAAGTCAGAAGAAATGAAGGACAGCAACAGAACGATTGTTCCCACCCACCCATCTTCTTCGGCATTTGGCCTTGGAGTCACTCTTCACTTCTGTCAGCACCTCCTGCTTCCTCCTGGAACCACTGCAGGGCTGCTTAGGCCTCGCTGAAGCATCTCTTCCAAGCTATTGCTTCATACCTCCCACGCCTCTTTATTAAAAATCACCTCATGGCCCCATTCTCTGAACCTACTTGATGAAAAAAATGAATAGCTAAAAAGTAGCTAGATGTGCCACCTTCCAGAGAGAATTCATGAATTTTAAAAGGACCTTAAGAGCCCTGACCAAATGAATGACTAATGGAGGACTTTTAGAACTGTGTAGGTGTCAGCAGTGTCATTCAAGTGACGCATCAGAGGCCTGGGATGGCATGAGGGACCAGAGAGGACGTGAGCCATTGCTCACATCCCTGACCGACAGGGAGAAAGAGATGGGGGAGGGGGCATGGGGGGCACATAGTAGTGAATGGTCCTGGAAACTAAGAGAAATGTGAACATTAAAGAAAGGCATGACTCAGGGAAATTACTGCTGGGGACTCCCTGGGCATGTATTTGGAAATTGAACACGAGAAAAAAATTGTCAGAAGTGGAGGATACACAAGCTGTTACAAAGAACCGGCAGTGTTCCAGCCAATCCAAGTCAGGCAGGCACGGGGCAGGATGCACACGGTGACAGGAGGTTCTGTTCTCTGGCACTACCCCCAACACCCACAAGCTCCCCTTTGCTCGACACTGAGGGATGCTCCAGCACAAGCTTCCTGAATAGTGCTGGTCAGGAGAAATAGATAGGAAGAAACTTTCTCAAATGGAAAAGTAAAGAGCTGACTTTAGTCAAGAGAGTATTTAAAAGATTTCAGAAAGGGAGATGGGAAGAGAGAATAGATCCTGTCTTGGGAACGCTTTACAAAGTTAAGACAAGAGAACAAAGACATTTCAGAGACTAGGCTGAGAAGGAGAACCCTAAAAGGGACAATGAGACTGTGTCTAGGAAGGGATTACGTAGAATGGGAGCCCTTCCATCAAAGGGGCAGGAGAAACAGACAGTGGAGGCAAACAGGGATGTATTTTCAGCAATCTGTTTCTTTCTTTCCTCACTGCTTTCCTTCCTCCTGTCCTTCCTAGTCTCCATCCCCACCTCCTTCACTTCCTTCCTTTCCTGTCTCCTGAGCTTGGATGTGGACCTTTGACTGACATGCCTTACTCTGCAAACCAACTTGGGAGGTACCATACTCGATGCAGTGACCTCTAGCAAGGTTGAACTCTCTCAGGGGAAGGGGGCCAGATGATGGAGAAAATTGCTGCAAGCAGAAGCTCAGTACCAAATATGACCTTATTCCTCTTTTAATAGAAAAGTTTGATTATTATATCTTTTTTCAGGATCATATAGAAATTGGCCAAAACCTGGTTCATCATCTGTACAGAAGGTCCTGGGAGGCTGGGCTTTTTCAGTCCGGAAAGACTATTCTCAAAACATTCAAATGCTAATTCACACATGGCTGATAATTCTATGGAGTAAAAACTCAATCTCATTTGTAATCAAGAGAACAACAAAAAAAAATAATAAATGCCATTTTTTTTTCATTTCGTATTAGTAAAGACTTAAAATCAAAAAGAGAAAACACCAAGATTTGTGAAGAAGGAGTAAAATAGATGAACATATACTATTTGTGGAATTATAAATTGGTATAACCATTTTTGGAAGATTGGGCAATATGTATCCAGAGCTCACAAAAGTTTACATAAAGAAAGCAATCACAAATATGCCAAAACAGTTTTATACAAAGATATTTAGTGTTTTTATAATAGTGAAAAAATAGAAAAAAAAATGCAACATTAAAGGATTTATTTCTCTTATTGAAGTATATCTGACATATAACATTGTATAAATTTAAAATGTAAACATGTTAATTTGACCCATTTCTATATTGCAACATGACTGCCATTGTAGCAATAATTAGTCAAAACCGCTGCGAGAGATCACCTCTCACCTGTAAGAATGACCATCATCAAGAAGACAGGAGATAACAAGCGTTGGTGAGGGTGTGGAGAAAAGGGAGCCCTTGTTCACTGCTGGTGGGAATGTCAGTTGGTGCAGCCACTGTGGAACACAGTATGGAGGTTCCTCAAAAAGTGAAAAATAGATCTACCATATGGTCTAGCAATTCCACTTCTGGGTATATACCTAAAGGATTTATTAAATAAATTATGGAGTATATTAAAAATCATAAGATATATAAACATGAAGAATGTTCACTTTCTACTTAAACTTAAAAGGCCCTTTATAGAACAGTATTACATAATTTCAACTCTTGTCATATTATATATGTATAGTAGAAGGTGAGAAGGTTTATATATATAAAAATTTATAGTTAATTTTTTTAAAGAGTGAGCTCACTCACTGTGGCCAGGGTTAGTGTTTAGGTCCTGAGGTGCCAGTATCTCTCTTGGCCCAGAACTTGGCATGTGCTGTTTCCTCTGACTAGCTACCTAGAGTGCTTTACCTACCCATCCTATCCTCCTTCCCATCCTCCCCTCTAATCATTCTTCAGAAGACAGGTAAAAGATGCGTTCTTCCTAGAAGCCTTGCCTGACACCTGGCCCTGGTCTGTCTGGTTCCTCTGTTATGTGCTTTCTGGGACTAGTATCTTCTTCCTTCAGAGAAACTCCTCAATTTGTAGTAATTCACATGTTTATTAGTGTAACTGTTTTGTCACCGTCACTCCCACTTGAAGGTAAGCTGTACCAGCACCCAGACGATATTTCTTTTGTTCACTCTCATATCCTCATACCTAGCTAGCCAGTGCCTGGCACATATTTTGTGTTCCATAAATACCTATTGAATAAATGAATGAACATTTGAATATTAATATTTGCATGAGTGAATGAATAAGCATAAAGGTTCATCCTAACTTGATCTCCTGGAAATCTTCCAGATTAAATAATGCTCAAAATTGCTAAAAACAAATAGGAATCCTCCAAGTTTGTTGTGATCTGGAGTCAAATAGTCTTCATCACTCAACATACATTTATTCAGCACCTATTATATAGTATAGAGGTTAAGATCACAGGTTCTATGGTCAATGGCCTGGTCAAATACTTGCTGTGTGAACACTGGGAAGTTAGTGAACAGTTCTGTGTCTTAGTCAATTCATCACATAACAGGAATTTTCATTGTAAATACATATCTCAAGTGGTTGTTGGAAGAATTAAGTTAATAGAGATAAATCACAGAAACTGGCACATGGCCACAGTGTATGGGATCGATAAATGTTAATTATTGCCAGCATTACTATTAATTTTTGTATCCAAAAGCCCTTGCACTATACGTTAT
This sequence comes from Platanista minor, assembly GCA_004363435.1. Lineage (NCBI taxonomy): Eukaryota > Metazoa > Chordata > Mammalia > Artiodactyla > Platanistidae > Platanista > Platanista minor. The sequence goes on from RJWK010011582.1 coordinate 14,450, forward strand.
GGAGGGTGCGATGGTAAATCAGGCAAGAATTGCCCTACAAGAGCTTGTAATTAAGCAGACAAGATAAAGAGTGTAGCAGTGGAAAGAGCACAGATGAAACAAGAGAGCTAAGAGAATTCAGAGGAGGGAGCAAGGTACATCCAGGGTAGATTCTTTTCTGGGCATCAGATGGAAGACAAATTCTGATGTTGTTTAAACAGCAAGGTATATCTTGTTTACATTTTCATGAGCTCAGATAGATACTCTTAACCAGATTAGACAAACTCTGCACCAACCTGGTTAGCAGCTCTAGCTCATTGAGGATGTAGTCACAGCAAGGGGCAGCCACAGCTTTATGCATGTTTTGAAAAGATTCACGTGACTTCCCTGGTGATCCAGTGGTTAAGACTTAGCCTTAATGGGTCCGATCCTTGGTTGGGGAGCTAAGATCCCACGTGCCTGGTGGCCAAAAACAACAAAACATAAAGCCAGAAGCATGGGTGGGATAGGGAGGGTGGGAGAGAGGGAGACGCAAGAGGGAGGAGATATGGGAACATATGTATATGTATAACTGATTCACTTTGTTATAAAGCAGAAACTAACACACCATTGTAAAGCAATTATACTCCAATAAAGATGTAAAAAAAAAAAAAAGAAGCAATATTGTAACAAATTCAATAAGGACTTCAAAAATGGTCCACATCAAAAAAAAAGTCTTAAAAAAAGAAAAGATTCACACAAAGACATCTCCATGCCAGGTCTCCTGAAGACCAGCTGGCCAGGGCACATCAACATCGGACTCAGATCACTCCCCGCTAGCCAATCATGGTTCACTTTTCTCCAGAAAATACTCTTGTTGTCTTTGCAAAGAGTCTTGAACAAGGAGCCTTCCCTGAACCCTTGTTATTCTGCTGTTCAGCCTGATAAACATGAGAGACCACTCTTCCTCTCGCTAAGCTATGGCAGTTCTCTGCCAAGATAAGATTATACCGGAGAAGATGATGACCACCTAATAAAACAGCTTACCCATCTCAATATTAATCATGACTGAGTTATTTTACCAACTGCTTAGAGAACTATCACCTCCTACAGCCCAGCAGGCACCCTTGTATACATTTTCTCTTTCAGCAGAACAATCATCCACAGTCAGCAACGGGCCATTTCCATGGAATATTGCTTGCAGGTAGATAGCTCCACCAATGCTCCCCACTACCACCGTCTCCTTCACGCCCCACACACACACACATCCCTCCCTCATTCTAGAAATGCCTATCTATCAGCCCCTCCACCAATGTACTGCATCTTGGTCTTTGGAGTGAAATGACAGAGTAACAGCTGGTGGACAGAAAGCGAAGTCAGTCAAATACAAACATAGCACAATTTAGACTTTAGAGACCTGATTCAAAGTATATCAAATAAGCAATTCAAAACTGTTAAGTGACCAGGTAAGTTCTGTGGTTACAGATTCAAAGTGAATTTATTCAACAAATATTTGACCGCCTACTCTGGGCCAGACCCTGTGCTAGTTGCTGCTGGTTT
>RJWK010011582.1:16067-41820 GCA_004363435.1 Platanista minor
GGAAAAAAAAAAAAAAAAAAAAAACAGCGAGGAGTCTGGCCAAGGAAGTTTATACCCCAAAACTTGACAGTGTTGTGAGGAGTGTCCTTACTCCCCAACTTCTAGAAGATGTGCTGATGGCAGTGACAGGAGCTGAATTTACTTGAGTTCAGCTCTCATTTCCTAAGCACCTGTATGGTGAAAAACATTTTATCCAGCACTGTAGGATTACATTCAAGTCATATAATACATTGCCCCTGCCCTCACAGATACTACAAACTACTTAGGAAAGGCCAGTATTTGGACAGGTCAACATACATGACCTACAGCTTGAGGCCTTGAGCACCAGGTTAAGTTGAGCCAAAACTATTGGGTAAAATCCATCGATGGATGCTCTTTGAGCTAGTCCTTCAACTTCCTCTTTGCAAGGGTTTTATTTCCTATTTGAAATTGCTCTTCCCTAGGAAGGTCCAGATTAGGATTGCATAGGAGAGAGGCCGATGTAGCGGAAGCAGCCTCTACAGGAAGCATATACAGTGACATGTGTTTGGTTGCAAGAAGCAGAAAACCCAACTCAAGAACATAAGTTGCATGTGCCATTGAAAAGTCCAGGGATACAGTGAAATTCAGATGCTGTTTGATCACTCCAGCACAGCCTTGGTAGTTGTCTCCACTCTGCCCTCCTCTGTGTGTTAGCTTCAACTTAGGCTAGACTCCTTTAAAATAGGATGGATCGATGGATACATCAGTCCCAGGCCTCCAGTTTCCACATGGCATCATTTTGGAGGAAAAGGGACCTTTTATTTCTCCAACCACCAAAAATCTTCCACTCTATTTGACCCAACTTAGTTCTCATACCCCTTGGAACTAATCATTAAGACTAGGGGTGTGTCAGGGCCTGAGTGACATAGGTTTAGAAATAAGGTAATCTCTAGGCCAGTCACCATGGGAACAGGGATGAGAATATGTTGATTGGTTCAGGATCTCCCCCCTTTGGATGAGGTAGTCAGGAGTCAATCCCACCCACAAACAATGTGTTAGGAAGTGGGGCGGGGTGGGGGTGGGGGGCACGGGCATTTTGGCAGAAAGGAGAGCAACGACGTACACCACAGATAGACCCTTCGAACCTGGAAAGATTCAGACTCATTCACTAAAAGAAGTCAATAAGATGGTAAGTGATATCTGGGGAAATGAATCAGTCCCTGTAAAGCATTCTGTAAGAATGAGCCACTGAATAATAAGAGTGTAATCATTGGGATGCTTTGTACACATACTAACTCTGCAGATTGCCTGAGCTTAGGGTGATTTTACTGCTGTTACTCTGGCAGCAAGCCCTCCTTGCCAAGATTGTTATTATGGGGCCAGCTGAGCTGTAGAAGCCTGGAGGGTTCTTTAGCTCCTCATTTATCACAGCAACATTTATTACCTACTTCATAACATAGCCCCCTCAACATCAAAAGAAAAAATTGGAGGAAGATCAGCGGCCATGGAACCAATACACCTCCTTCTAGCCCCTTCTCAACACAAATCTAAACACCTTCCAGGTGTGGGGCAGGGCCCTTCGTGGTTCAGTATCTCGTGTGGCTCTCTTCTCTGAAGGGAGCATGTCAGTTGCCACCGGCATAGAGGAGATATCATAGTGGCCACACGATGTGGATAAGAACCCCAGTTTGGGAGTCTTCGCAGCTGAGGTCAGGACCTGGCCATAGTGCGGTGTCTGTGTGGGATCTCAGTCCTTTTGTCTCTCTGGGTCTCAGTTCCTCTTGTAAAATTAGCTAACGTTGCCCTGTCACATTTTAAGAGGCTAAGTTTTTATGGTAAACTTCCCTGATAGAAGAGTCCTCCATCCTAGTTCAAGATTGAAAAGATGTTCTATCTTAGTTCTGGCGCCCCAGGAAAGAGATCCGTGTGAGGGACTTTGTGGGGAGTGCTCTCAGGATCAACACTACTGAGGGAGGGAAAGAAGTAGGGTTGGGAGGCGGACAGGTTGACCTGCGGCGCGGCCTCAGTGCAGGCCTCTCAGTCATCACACAGGGAACAGTGGAGCTGGATGGACCTTCAGGGCCCACACTGAGGAGGGGGCTGGGTCTTATCAACAAGGCACAGGATGCAGCTCCCAGCAGAGAGAGCGCCAGACCTGGGGCAAGGCCGTTCTCCGAAGCTGTTGGCAGTTGCCTGGGAAGGACTCAGTTGTGAACTTTCAAACAGCCAACACCCCTAGAAACCAGGGACAGAATGCCTCTGTCTTGAAGGGGGGTTTGGGGGTCTGAGTGACAGACAACAGCACCCACTGCATGTCCCGCACCCGTGTCCTCTGAATATGGGGCAAGGAGGGGCCGTGTCTCGTCCCTTCCTAGTCTCTGTCCCTGTATGATGGCCCAAGGCACCCAACTGAAGGGAAAACTAATGCTGGAGTCCCCCCCACCTGGCTTTCATGGATGGTGTGACTGAGCCTAACTTAATTATGCAAACAGCCCTCAGAGGAAACCAGGCTCCTTAGCTGCGCAGGGGATGTTACTTTGACCCTGTGAGCACTGCTTTTTAAAGGGAGTTTTAATTTAACCCTCAGAAAAAAAGAATTTGGTATGTTGAATGTTACCTTTGAGAACAGCTCTACCCTTATATATCCTTCTGACAGTCCCCTTGTGTGATATTATTAACATTTCCTTAATTTATACCTGGGGGAACCAAAGGCTCACAGCCTTTTTCTGGAGGGGCCCTATGTGTGAGGGAGGAACTCTCGCCTGCCTTTTGCTGAGAGTGAAAAAAAAGCTTTCTTTACAAACTGAAACAATGTAGTTTATTTTAACATTCATTTTTCCTTTACCCACTATTTTTCTCTGATTTAACTGTTTTAGAATCTGCTTTTCTTATATTTCTGTCCTTTGGCTTTGAGCAAAAGAAACATCTTAAAAATATCTAATCAATAAAGAAGAGGCAATTCCATTATGCATCACTTCCTTTAATAGGACCTATTTTAAACCTGGACTTCCCGAACTAAGATATCCAATAGTTTATCAGAAATAATTAGACAGTTTGAATCAAGTATATTTGCAGGTCCACAACTTCCTCTTTGGATATAAATTTGTACAAAGCCATCAAAAGAACGCTGGTAAAACCACTCCACTTGAAACGATGTCCTCAAACAGAATTATCCCAGTGTGGTTGTTGAGGGAAAAGGGTGTAGAGACAGAACCCCCAAAATAGTTGTTGTTAGAATCAATCAGGAGTTTAAGAGAATTCAGCTTTCCAAATGTAACTCCAGTGTATGAGAAGACATCTTTTTGGCTGAGGAAATTCTCAGCATTATAAATCAATTGCACATTTTTTTAAATTAATTAATTTATTTATTTTTGACTTTGTTGGGTCTTCGTTTCTGTGCGAGGGCTTTCTCTAGTTGCGGCAAGTGGGGGCCACTCTTCATCGCGGTGCGCGGGCCTCTCACTATCGCGGCCTCTCTTGTTGCGGAACACAGGCTCCAGACGCACACGCTCAGTGGTTGTGGCTCCGCGGCATGTGGGATCTTCCCAAACCAGGGCTCGAACCCGCGTCCCCTGCATTGGCAGGGAGATTCTCAACCACTGCGCCACCAGAGAAGCCCTCAATTGCACATTTTTTACTGAGAGTCTACTTTGTGCTCCACAGTACTGGTCAGAGGAGAGTGTATCAAGAAGTGTTAAAAAAAATGTCTTGCCCTCGAGAAATTATAATCTCATTGGGGAGAACACACTAGCACGTGAGATAAAGCACAATGAAATCTAAAATACTCTAAATTTAGTGGAAGTTCAGGGAGGGGAGGGCCCAGTAACCACAGGCTGATGTAGATATGAAAGCTTTTACTAAGGGGTTAGGAGTGAAGCCTTTGAAAGCCCCCGTCGAACTACAAAAATACTTTCTGGGAGGGGCAGTGTTTTAAGTGTTCATTACTTTTTAATGTCTTATCTATAAATTATTGATTAGACCACTGAACACTGAGTTGTACTTGAGAGGAAGAGCGGACCGTGGGTCAGGTTAGCTTGGAGGGAGGGAGGTCCCAGAGAAGGTTTGAGAGCTGGAGGCGCCACGTGAGGAAGCGCAGGCCTGGGTGAGGGTCCTGGGGGTGTCAGCTGAAGGGGTTGACCCTTGGTCACATGGACAGAAAGCCTCAAGGAAGGGAAGAGGCCACCAAAGGGAAGTTCCCCCAAAGCAATCTGTGCCTGCTGCACATTCAGGGCCAAATTTGCTAACCATCCATGGAATAGAAAGGGAGTTGAGAAGTATTACAGCTTCTCTGGTTATTTCAAATAACCCCCCGTCCTGGGCAGAGTCACTATCTGCAGTGGGGGCTTCCTGGCCCCAACCCTTCTTTGCTAACTCTAGGCCTTTCCAAGTGGTAGAGAGCATCACAGGCAGACCCAAGTCACATCAGCATGACTCAAGACTTCCAAGGAGAAACTGAGAAGAGTATGTAGTTGACAAATGATAAGAGTAATTATGAATTGAACAGCTACTCTGCTCAGCACTGCTATATACATTTATTAGGCAGTAGTACTTAATTTAACCTTCAAAATCATACTTTGGGACTGTGGTTATCCCATTGTACAGATGAGGACAGATGAGGACAGTGACCCTCCTGGAGGTTACGTAACCTGCCTTAAAGGAAGTATTAGAATGCGCTCCCTAATCCATTCATTGAATGAATAATTGATTGAGCCAATCAATTAAGAATGCTCCATGAGAACAAAAATTACCAAAATTTTGAAGATTTGTAAAGTGCCTGAGTATGACCAAAGTACTTCTGTGTATCGATTACCTCTCTTGGTTCTCATCACAATCCTCCAAAGAAGACATTTTGCTTTCTCCTCAGCAGATAAGAAAACGGGCACCCAGAAAGGGTATGTGACTCATCTGTGACTTCTCAGCTGGTAGGAATCGCTTGAAACAAGATTCAAACCCAGATGTTTGAACACCAAAGCCAGTTGTGTTCCCACCAAGGGCTCCAAGTCCAGGAGTAGGAAGACAGTCTGAGGGCTGAAGGGAAGGTTGCCATCCCACGGATGAACACAGTTAACAACGAACAGAATTAGTTCAGCTTTCCCATGGTTATTATTCTTGTGATTCCCTCTATCCCCATATTCTTGTATACAAAACCTGCCTTTTTCAAAGGAGATTTTTTGTGGAATTCTGGTGTACAGCAGGGAAGGTGAATGTATGCAAAGACTGCAGCCTACCCTGAAACTAGTCTTGGGCAGGAGAAAGGCATAATCACAGTGATCTCAAGAATCCGGAGAGGAGAAGCCAGCAGAATCCCTGGGGGTTGTGAAAAAAGAAAAAAAGGGAGCAGAGAAGAACAAGAACAGATTTGAAAGGTGACATCAGGGCTTAGCTGGTGAGAGACCTGCCCAGTCTCTGCTGCTGGGGAGGTTGTCATGGCACTGAGGTCCCTGGGAACAGGCCTCTCCAGCCAAACTCCCTGCCCATACTCCAGTATCCACCCCACAAGGCCAACCCCTCTCTTGGAAAGAGCGGTTGGAAACCATTAAGATAACGCAGTTCCTTCCTTGCTGACTTTGCCGTTGGGAGCACCAGGCACATCCCTTGAGCCAGACTTTCTTCGAATGGAAGAAGTGGAGGAGTTGCTGCCATAGCAATGCAGTTCCCCTGCCCATTTATACCATTGGTGAGCTGGGGGAGATCCCTGGAGGAAGTGGTTCCCCACCTACTTCACCAAGGCAGGGAAATCGCCAAGGACACACAGATGGAGAGGAGCCTTAGGGAATGTTCCCTCTAGCCTGAAATGGATGCTGGAAGTTGCCATGGCAACCTGATTCCTTGCCCACCAAACCATGAAGGAGGGAGAGCAGCAAAGCGGAAGGGCTGCAGAGGAGCCCGCTCCTGCCAGTCCAGCTCTGGCTCCCACTCTGGCTGTATGGGGCGCGTCCATCTTAGGTCAGAGGCATCCCTGGGAGCCCAGCCCTTTCCTGTAGTATCTGTAAGGAGGAACTGGGTACTGGCTCTTTTCCATGAAAGGACAGTACTGATGAAGCAGGAGGACCAAAAGGAGCAGCTGAAGAAAACAAGAGGACAGTTGCCATCCCTCTCAGCAGTGGCTTTGTCATCGGGAAGCATTTGAATTGCAATTTCCTTATTTTTGTCTCAGTTCTTGAGTTTCCTCGGTTACCTCCCTCAACTAATTATAATCTAATATTCAGATAGGTGGGTTTCGCTTCTTGGGAGCTGGGAGTAGTTGTAGTATAGAACAGTAGGTTCAAATATTAAAATTCAAGCTACGCACTTGTATGTGATTTATATGATTAAAATTTCATCTGAACTATGACAGAACTGAAAAATGAATCGAAATAGAACTGTTTTAGGAGCCAAAGGCATGAGTTCAGGAATCCCAAACGCTGTTGGTAACAAGAAGTATGTGACCCAATTAAAGAACAGCCTTAGGAGTCAGAGACCTGAGGGTCTGCATCCCTGTTTATTATCATAACTACTAGTCATATCCAGAGACTAATGAGTGAAAAGTGAATAAAACACACCAGTATATAATTGACTGGTCTTTTTTTAGACAGCTGTATTGAGGTATAATTGACATACAATAAGTGGAGCACATTTAAAGTATATCATTTGATAAGTTCTGATGTGTGTACACCCCCTTGAAACCATCAGTGCAATCAAGTGAATATATTCAAGTCTCCTCATGCCCCTTTGTAATTTCTTCTTCCTATCCTTTCCCGCCCGCCCCCCACCCCCACCCGGCCCACACCTAAGCAACCCCTGTTTTACTTTCTGTCAGTATAGATTCAGTTGCATTTTCTAAAGTTTATATGAATGGAATCAGACAGTATGTACTTTTTTGGGTCTGATTTCTTTTGTTCAGTATAATGATCTTGACATTTATCCATGTTGTTTTGTGTACCAATACTTCGTTCCTTTTTAATGCTGAGTGTATGCCATTGTATGGATATACTGAAATTTGTTTATCCACTCATCTGTTGATGGACATTTGGCTTGGGTCTAGTTTGGGGCTCTTACCTGCAAAGCTGCCTGAACATTTGTGTACAAGTCTGTGTGAGCATATATTTCCTTTTTTCTTGGGTAGAAACCTAGAAGTGAAATGACTGGATCATATGGTACGTGCATGGTAACTTTCTAAGAAATTGCAAAATTGCTTTCCAGAATGATTATACTGTCAGGAGTACACGTGAGTTCCGTTTCTTCCACGTCCTCCTCAACACTTGGGATGGTCAGTCTTTTTAAATTTTAGCCATTCTAATAGGTGTGTGCTGGTATCTTGCTGGGTGATTGATCTTTTTTATTGCATTTCCTCTCATTGGATCATTTTCATTGCCTTCTGGGTTCAGAAAAACAGCATCACTTGAAACATGATGGAGGTGGGTTGTGAATCAAACCAGCTAACAGGCCACATGGCTAAATTTTCATTAATGAGAAGAAGTAATTACACTTATCTCACCATCATTTTACTGTCCGAGTGTGACAGATACAATGTAGTGACCTTAGTACGAGATGCTGGCAGCAGATGACATTTTATGCTCATCAGTGATCACAGTGACAGCTACTGTCTATCAGGTTCTTATTATGTATCAGCCCTGTGCTAAGGGCTTACATAAATTCTTTCATCTGTACAACACAGTGAAGTAGGCATTATTGTGCCCACTTAGCCACTGATGGAATTGAGGCTAAGAGAAGTTAGGTATCTTGGGAATAAGTAGAAAATACCTGGCCCAAAGCCAACCCTGATGCAAAGCTGATGCTTTTAACTACTGTTCTCTGAGCTGCCCAGGTGGTTATGACTCAGCATACATATTGAGTATCCACTCCTGAATAGGCAAAGCGAGTTTTGTATCAGCTGCTGTAAAGAGGAACATAAAGACAAATTTTATATATATATATATACAAATCTTATTTTAACATCCTTATAAACCTGCTGGGCAAATAAATATAATTCAGGTCAATGGCTGATGGTTTGATCTATGCAAATATCAAAGTAAAAGTACTCAACCTTACTAGTTAAAAAATATGCAAGTTAAAATAGGACACCATCAGTTATATGTCAATTATATCTCAATAGAGCCAAGTTAAAAATGTTAATTTGAAAAAAATGAGACACCATATCTTCTTATCTATATCATTTTATCTATTTGCTGAGGTATGTTTACATGCACACAAACATACACACACACGAACAGTGCTAATGAAGTTGCAGTGGCACTGGACCTCTCATACACAGCAGGTGGGATTTCTCAAAGGAAACTGGGCAGGACATACATATATGCATATATATTTTTTCACATATCCAGAAGTGCTCCTACCACCTGGCCCAGTGGTTATCCTTCTAAAAATCTACCCTAGGGAATGAGGTTCACAATAAGATTTACCTAAAGGCGGGGCTTCCCTGGTGGCGCAGTGGTTGCGCGTCCGCCTGCCAATGCAGGGGACACGGGTTCGTGCCCCGGTCCGGGAAGATCCCTACATGCCGCGGAGCGGCTGGGCCCGTGAGCCATGGCCGCTGAGCCTGCGCGTCCGGAGCCTGTGCTCCACAGCGGGAGAGGCCACAGCAGTGAGAGGCCCGCGTACTGCAAAAAAATTTAAAAATAAATTAATTAATTAAATAAATACATTTTTTAAAAAATTACATTGTTGAGGCATATTTAAAGACAGCAGGCTATGCCACCTTATAATGCTAAATGAAAAGAAGCGGGATACAAAATTATATGCAGAACATTGTTCCAATCTTATAATAGAAATCACATATATACATATACTGAAACTTTATCAAGTATTTTTATTTGTCTTCAGAAAATAAGATATAGAAGGAAAAATACCAATATTTAATAACAATGATATTTTGTGGGATTTTAATTTTATTCTTTATGTTTTCCCTGTATTTTCTACAGTCGGAATGACGACTATTTTTTTTTTTTTTTTTTGCGGTACGCGGGCCTCTCACTGTTGTGGCCCCTCCCGTTGCGGAGCACAGGCTCCAGACGTCGCGCAGGCTCAGCGGCCATGGCTTACGGGCCCAGCCGCTCTGCGGCATATGGGATCTTCCCAGACCGGGGCACGAACCCGTGTCCCCTGCATCGGCAGGCGGACTCTCAACCACTGCACCACCAGGGAAGCCCCGGAATGACTACTTTTACAGGCAGAAAAAAATAATAATAATTAGTTTGTTTTTCTTTTAAATCAAAGTAAGAAATCAGCCAGGTTATTACAATTCATTGCCCAACTTCTTACCTCGCCTCAGCCATGTAAAACGGGGTTGACTGAGGCTTGGAAGAACCACCCAGACTGGAAGTGTCAGCATGGTTGTGTGAAATGCAATGACTTTTCTCTGGTAACTTGCAGAGAAGACCTAATAAAAGCATCTTGAATAAGGTCATTACCCCTTCAAAGGAGGAGGAAGGCTGTGTCATAGCCTGATGTGCCTATTTCTAGCACTCGCCTTTGTGTGAGAACAGCACGACTGGATTATCAGCCAAAGAATCTTAGGAAAAGGCCCTGCCAATAAGGAGTCAAAGTCATGTGAAAGGGTCAGAGGAAGAAAGACCAAGGACTCAGTGTGGGAGGGACTTCCCAGACATACTGTACAACAGACAGAAAATAGGCACCCATATATCAAGTTCATTCCTCACCGTCATGAGGAGTCATTCACACCCTGTGACATTGCTTTCTGTCCTTGATTATCTCAAATGCAAGAAAACATTATCAATCAGCCTTTCTGAAAAATACCAGTACCAGTGATCCACATTTCCTTCTTCATTTGTCTGTGTTAACAGTGTTGGTGTAAACCTTCCTGAAATAGAAGCCAGCACATTTCTTAAAATATTGTTTTGATGAGTGGTGCTCCCCACTTTCCCTTTCCTATTATTTCCCATGCCTCTCACAAGAAAAAGAAAAGAATTCAAAATTTTTTTCCCAATTGATCATGCTTTGGTTAGCGGGGGATTTTTAAAGCTACCTTTCCCAATCTGGGTTATTTCCATAACAAACTAAAAAGAACTATATTGCCAATATTACTAAGAATGTGCATAAAAAAGATGCTTAATTCGTTTCGATAAGCTATTCACAGGCATAAAGAAACATTCAAAAAGGTTAATCATTGTCATGAGAAGCTCAGGAAAACTATCACTTTCAAATGCAGTACTTAGGACACGCTCCCGTGCATTGAGTCATCCCTCCAGCATTCATGCTGGCCAGATTCATTTAGTCAGTGGCAGCATTTGTGGAGCTGCCACTGACTAAGCAAAGCCTTCAAGAAACAGAGAGGGGGTTGGCTGAAGGAGCTAGCCTTGTGTGACATGCCAGCCCAGGCCTGCCGATGAAAAGCGTGTAGAAGGACATCGTGGAAAATTCCTAGGTCCTGAAACCCCAGCGCCAAGTAAGGGGAAGGTGCAGAAGTTGCAGTGTGGGTGCACAACAAGGCAGGCTACAGAAGTACAGCAGAGAAAGACTTCCAGGGCCCACGCTGCCAAAATGAGGCCTGGAGAACATTAATTTGCAGAGCAGCAGGACTGCTGCCTTTCAAGATAGGGTACAGTGTTTCTGGATGCTGATGGAGCCTCTTGAAAGGTAGATAAATTTCTGGGGTCCCTTTTAGGGAGCCTCTCACCCCGGGCAGGCTGCTGATCATCACCGCTGACCTGAGCACAGCTATATACAGAAGGATGACACCAGGAAGCCTACCTAGGTCTGTGCCTTCGGAAAGAAAAGCATCACACTCAGAGAGTCAGGGGAGCTTTTATTGATATTAAGCAACAGATTCACAGGTATCAATATAATATAGAAGCCAAACTTCACTTAAAGTCTGTAGGAAAGTTTATCTATGACTTCCAGATCCTCACAAATCCATTTATTTCAGAAAAGATTCTAAAGAAGAAGTCTGGAAAATCCTTAATTAAATTTTGGGATTTAGATGATGATGGGATACAGAATAAAGGAGGACTCACAGATCTTTGGGGTTGATCAGAGGAAGGCCACATGGAGGAAGTGATTTAGGAATTTTCTTGTGAAAGTGTTGGAAACATACCAGCAGAGAGGTCTGAAGACAGTGAGGCTGTCCACAGCAGGCATGGGCTGGAATGTCCACAGGCGGCAGGTCAGTCCGCTTCATGCGCGGGTCTGGAGAGGAGCAGATCTGCTCAGAGCCAACCTTGGAATGGAGATCCCTGGCTGCTCTGGGTCGGCCTAGGGGATGGTCCCAGGATGTTCTGAGTATGACTGAATTTCCTTTCTGAAGGAGAATCTGCCCTATTCCAGGAACCTAGGGTCTCTCAGAGATAAGCTTGTTCAGGAGACACAGTAGCCTCCTGGGGATGCCTGGGATTAGGGAGTTTGGTCAATGTGCCTCAATCTTTAAACTCATATTTGCATGGATATTAAGTTTGTCAAAAAGGTGGGGATCAGAAGTTGTATAATATGAATGATCTGCAGTGCTCATAAAAAGATACAGGGAGATGGAATTCCCTGGCAGTCCAGTGGTTAGGACTCTGCAATTTCACTGCTGAGGGACCAGGTTCAATCCCTGGTCGGGGAACTAAGATCCCACAAGCTGCGCGGCATGGCCAAAAAATAGGTAAACAAATAAATTTAAAATAATAATAATAATAAAATCATTGAAGAGCAGTCTGCCTCTTCTTCGGTGGAGTCTGAGAGCACATAGGAATGCTGGTCAAGCCTGGAGGTTGTGCTGAGAACTTAAAAAAAAAAAAAGAAAAATCATACAGGGAGAAAAAGGAAAGATATGACAAGAGGAAAGCATCTGAAAGAATAGATAAAATAGATTGAGCTAGAATAACAGGATTTAGTTTACTCTTTAAATTGAAGGCAAGCAATTAGCAATGAAGGGTAAATTTTCTAGTCCTTTCTACTCATACATTCAACAGATGTAGAGTAATCAAAAATGCATGATATGTTCTCTGTTGTAGTTATCAGAGAGCACCAACCTCTGCACACACATTAAATCTGAATAAAGAAAAAAATGCTGCTTTTGTGCGCAGGGAAAAAGAAAAAAAGGTCAGTGGCAAGAACAGGGTTACCTGGTGGTCCCAGAGGGGCACCTTTACCATGGCCCATAATTCAAGGTGGCTGATACAGACTAAAGGGGTTTAATTCCAATGGACCAACATTTAGTGAGCACCTACTAAGCCCAAGGGCTGGAGACTGTGGAAACACAGAGATGAATAAGAAGAGACTCCTCCTCCCTTCTCAAGTTCACAGCCATCTATTGGGAACCAGATCAGAACAGGAATAAGAAAGATATAAGTGAATCCAGTCTTTATAGATGTAATAAACCAACCTTAAAAATGCCAAACCGTTTGTTCAGAAGAACAGCAATCTGTTCAAATGTAAGCCAAAGGCAGTAAGCTCTAAGGCCTGGCCAGGCTGCCAAATAGACATCACTTGTGATTTTAAGGATTCTCTGTTAAAAACATCAAATCACAACCCCTCTTAGTCCCCTGGAAACTCATAATCCACTCTTTAGCCTCGCTGAAGGTTTTCAGTATCTTGAGCAAGTCGTAATGTCTGAGTGCAGGCTCTGGAGTAAAGACTCCCTGGATTCAAACTATGGCTCCACCATCTGCTAACTGTGTCCTTGAGTAAGCGTCTTCCCCCTCACTGCCTCAGTCACCTTATCTGTAAAATGGATACCTTCATCACAATATTGTTGAGAGAATTAAGTGACCCAACACTTGGAAAGCATTTAGAAGCATTTCTGGCACATAATTAGCACTGAATAAACGTTAGCAACTTTCCCTGTAGAGACCCCTGACGAGGAAGTTCTCGCTAATCCTTACCAACCGACACCAAATAGGAAAGAGCAAGAAGAGCTATAGGTTTAGGAGGCTGGAGGTGAAGAGAAGGGGGGTTAAGAGTAGCAGAGGGCTTCCCTGGTGGCACAGTGGCTGAGAATCCGCCTGCCAGTGCAGGGGACACGGGTTCAAGCCCTGGTCTGGGAAGATCCCACATGCCGCGGAGCAACTAAGCCCTCCCACCGCAACTACTGAGCCCGCTCCCTAGAGCCCGTGCTCCACGCAAGAGAAGCCGCGGCAGTGAGAAGCCCGCGCACCGCCACAAAGAGTAGCCCCCGCACACAGCAACGAAGCCAAAACCCAACGCAGCCAAAAATAAATAAAATTTAAAGAAAAGAAAACAAATAGCTGGCAGTTTTTCAGTGCTGCTGGGTACCTCTCACGATGGCAATTCTGGACTGGGACTTGGGGGAGGCTAGAGAGTTGCCTGGGGCACAGTGCAAAAAGAGGCATTGCTCTCAGGCTCAGGCAATCAAAGGGCTGCCGGAATGCCTCAGTTGCCACGCCCTAGTTCCAGCCCTGCTCAGCATTCCTGCTGGTTTCCTCCCAGGGCTGGTTCCTTGGGTTTATTGTCATCGTTTTTGCTGGAACAGGAAAGGACATGGACAAATATGTGAGAGAAATAAAGGAAAGTTAGCCAACTAATTAGTCACCAAACATCTGTAAAGCCACATGCAGTGAGTGATCCCAAGAGTGATGCCTGCCTCCAACATGGCTGCTTCCACCAGTAATCCAGTCAACACTGGGGGGTGGGGGGGAGGGGTGCTGTATCAGGACCCCCAACCTCACCCACCCCGCCCCCTGCTTAGAGAGCTGCCCGTGTAAGCGGGAGTCTGGGGCTGGGGGTTGGGAGGGCCTGCTAGGTTGGCGGCAGGGAGAGCGCATGAGTGGGCTACCAGGGTTGCTGAGTCTCTTGGAATGACTCAAGCTGCCCTCATTTAATCCTATAGAAGCATTTCCCCATGTTTATGCTTAGCATAGCTGTAACCATAACCTCCAGCTCAAAACCAGGAATCCATTCTGTCAGAGAACCCTGCTCACGTCCCGAAAGGGCCCCTTTCCAGGGAGCGCGCTGAGTTGCCTAGGCGCCACCTAGTGGTAAAGGTTTGTGCCATGGCTGCAGAGAGCCCTCACCACCTGGAAGGCAGGCAGGATCCTGAAAGGTGATGGGAAGACTATTTAGAAGTGTGCTTTCTCCCCTCTCCGGTATGAATGGGTGTGCCAAACTGGCTGTACCAGAGGCCACGTGCCTCACCTCTGCCAGACAGTATGCGGGAAGGATGAGATGCTTGCCAGGCAGAGACCACACTGAATTTTCAAGAAAACTTATTATCCCTTATCAAACCTTCTCCCTAAGTAGTTTTTGGGGCAGGCTAATAGGTACAACCTCTGTGGACACTGAGCTTTCAATTTCTTGCCTGTTTGTCCGGAAACAAACTGGAACCTCTCTGAAGATGGAAAGAGGCTTCCTTCCCTTCTCCTGGTCAGCATGCTGGTAAGGGGACTGGAGGTCAAGCTACAGAGCCGGCTCAGACTCTAGGGCTGACCCTGCAGGCTTCCCTGTGGATTGACGCACGGGCCCTTGGTTTCTGAGCTGAGACTGAGTCAGAGATGTTACTCAATATTTACAGTTAATAGTAATTAACATGTAAAGATCACTTGAGGGATTATGGGCTCTGGTGCCAGACAGCCCAGAATGAAATCCTATTTTTATCAGTTACCAGCTCTGTGACCTTGGGAAAATTACTTCACCTCTCTGTGCTTTTGTTTTCTAATCTGTAAATCAGGGATAATAGCAACTACCTAATAGGGTTACCCAGAGGACTAAATGAGTTAACATGTATAAAGCCTTAGACTAGAACCTGACACATTATAAGTGCTGTGTGTTAGCTATTACTATTGTTGTTCTTGCTGTTGTGTGTTAGGCGTATAAATTATTATTATTATTTGTCTGCTCTCTTTTACAATAATTTATAAAAATCCTGATGTGGACGAGTAGTTTTTAATTCCTTTTTGGACTACACTGTCCTGAGGATAATGTGGCCCGGTTTGAGGATCGTGGTGGGGACTAAAAGCATGTGTAGTGCTTGTCATATAGTAGGTGCTCAACCAAAGCTAGCAGTAATAGTAACTACCACTAGGAAACAAAAAAAGGTGAAAAATCAACACGTGTAGCAGCCTAGGCACTGCTACGAACTAGATATGAGAATTGCAGCCTCTCCAGGCAGGTTGCTTAAACCCTCTGGGTCCAGTTTCTCGTAAAATTTCCATAAGTTGAAAAGTTGAGCGCTGGCTCTTCTTTAAGGTAACTGTCAACTCTAACATTCTACTGTATTCGAAGAGCAGCAACTGGCCGGTAAGATCGGACTCTCATCAGGAGCTTAGTGAATACTGTTGTCTGGCAACTGAGGAAAAGAAAGAACTGGAAGAAAAGGTAGCCGACAGCACAGCGAGGCGTGGTGGAGCTGAGCGCAGCCCTTCCCTGACCTCATCTGAAACATATGTCTGCATCCCTCCTCTCGCTCCAACCGATGACTCCATCTCTGTGCCCCGAGTTCATCTGGTCTAATTAGGCATCACTGAGTACTGACCTAGTGAGGGGAATATGAAAAGTGCCTTGACTGTAAATCAGAGACGCAGATTCTACCTGTTGCTCCAAAACCAACTGGGTGGAAGTAACAAGTTCTCTGTACCCCAAGATCCATCCCTTCTCCAAAATGAGGAAGGACACTGTCTACTTTCAACATACTTCCCAGCAATCTTGGGAATGTAAGTGATTTAAACTTAGTCAAATGAACTTTAGAAACTTTGGAGTGCTTGAGGAAAAGAAAATGGAGACACTCTGAATCAACGTCTGGCAGACTTTTAAAAATCAGAAATGTGTACTATACCATTTAGATGAGATCTTCATTAGAAAAAAAGCGGGGGTGGGGGTGGGGGACTTTCCTGGTGGTCCAGTGGTTAAGACCCTGTGCTCCCAATGCCGGAGACCAGGGTTCGATCCCTGGTCAGGGAACTAGATCCCGCATGCCACAACTAAAGATCCCGAGTGCTGCAACTAAGACCCAATGCAGCCAAAGGAATAAATATTTTAAAAACAAACAAACAAACAAAAAAAGACCAGTGCAAACTAGAGGTGACCTCAGAAAGTTGACAGTGGTAGTGTCAATTAACAGAACTGAAAGCACAACATGGATAATTTAAAATTTTGAAAAATCACATGTAAGCATCCTGCCCAGTCCCTCAGAGAGCTTCAGATTCCATCCATTGCAAGGCTCTCAGCTTCCCTGGTATTCACAGTCCACCCTCATGTCCAGGGCATTCTAAAGGGAATGTATTACTGGTAACTTTGCCTACATTAGCATTATCAAGAATACAAAATGGTCCTATTATTATGTAAGCAGTCTCAGTTTTAACAGGCTGTCAGTCAGCTCCCTCCAGGCTTGGCAGCATCTAGTGTGTTGGCAGATAGAACATTCCAACCTGGTTTATCCTGTCATGTTTTTGACAAACGTTATCATAAGCCAGGTGCCTTTTTGAGCCGTCACCTCCTCTCGGGCAGCTGCCTTATCTATCAAGGGGAGCACCCATTAAGAATTGGGGACATTCAGCAGGTAATTAACCAAGCTAAATGAGCATATAAATTTGTTTCCAATTCAACTTTCCATTTCTTTTCCCAGCTGCTAATAGAGGGAGCAGAGTCAGTAATGTGTTATGAATGGATGATGTGTGAGGTTTTGTCTTAATAAAAAACACATGTCCATGCAGATTTTTACAACCAACAATTATGAGAACTCTGACAATTTTAAAACATCCACGACACATCCAAAAAAGCACTATCTTGTATTTTGTGATGGATTATAAGTATGAAAAGTTGTGTTTTTTTAAAGATTTTTAAAATGCATTTGCAGTCGGAGCCAAATACACTCCAAAGTCACCAGATGCCTCCCCTCCCCTCGCAGCCCCTGCGAATCTCTGCACCTGATCATGACCTCACCTCCCTTAAATGCCCCGAATCAGGACATTCTCCAGAAGGGTGAAGTGAGTGTCCTGTATAAACCCTTCTCAACACGCTTTATTTTGAAAGGAATAGGAATGAGGACAGTGTCTTGAAGTTTGGACTTCTTTGATTTTTTTAAAAGAGTTTGCAATCTACCCAGTCACCACCCTCCCCCTACAAGTAATCCAAACTTTAATCATGTGAACTACGGCAGCATGCCTAAGACAACGAGTTTTCACTCAGAGCAAAAACAGATCTGAGAAGTTGGAGAGCACGGCTCCCCAAAAGGATGAGAAGGAGGCTAGTCCGAGGTCAGGCACCCATGTCTACTCCATGCCAAGGACAAGAAGGCCTTCTGTAAATGGAGACTCAGTAAATTCCGGGGGTGGGGGGGGACTAGAAACAGAAATCAACAGAAAATGGAGTTGCTCTTAAGTGGTCAGTGGTTAACACTTGCCCCAACCCGCCCAAAGCTGGGGGCTGAATGTGACAGGACCCTGCTCCGAAAGATAACTCCTTCCCTGTACGACAGGCGTATTCATGAGTGCAAACTGGTCCTGAACTTTGGGAAGGGCCAAGAGTAAACTTAGTGTTGGGGAAAGAACAGCAAGGTGGAGAGATTCCGGTCAAAGCAGAAGCCAAGTGTCACTTCTTTGGCGTCCGGGCTGGATGGCCGGCCCTCACATGCAGACCATCATGCCAACGAGGCACAAGATGCAGTTTGGTGCCGTTCAAAGTGCTCTGACCCTGCAGGTCCCTGCCAACTTCTGTGCTGAGGAAGAATTGTGTTAATTAATAGGAAATGTGCGTGAAGAAAATAAATATCACAGCAAATGCCACTCGGCTCTAAAGCCAGAAGATCTTGATCTTCTCCAGGGCTGGGTGGGGGACATGGCATTAGGAAAAAAGCCCAGACACGCATCACCCTCTGTGCTGACTTCTTGCCCTCTTCATTAGCCATGTGACCCTGAGTGACCATTCATTCACTGCCGCCGTTTACAAAGTATAGCATGTTGAAAATGTTCCATATTTTGAGTTTCAGGCCTGGTCCTAGGCCCTGGGACTTCAGAAAAGACTCTCAGATGGGATTTTTTGGCCTTAGAAATTCATCTATGAGAGCTTAGCCAGAGAGGAGACTGTTCTGCCTGTGGGTAATTAAGAAGATGAGACCAGCTCTGATCTTGCTTCTTGGAGAAAAGGCTCTGTCCACACTCCCTTCTCGGAATACTGGCAGTTCCCCACAGGCCCTGGTGAAGGGACAGGGTGTCCTCTGACCACAGCTGGTGGAATTGGAACTAGATCGGGGACCCAAGATGAGCTAAGAGATGCTTTGCCTTGAGGATTAGAATCGTAACCCAGAGACGATCATCCCAGGCGATGTAGCTGAGAGACCAAGAGAGCTGCTTCCCAACCAGACGCACCTTGACGGAGAATGTGTCGCTATGGAAAAGGGGCAGAAAGAATCAGATACCCAGAAGGAAGAGGAGATAAGAGATTGCCCGAGCGTCCTGCAGAGATGGGAGAACAGCTTCAGGCCCCGATTTGTTCAGCCCCAGTGGAACCTGCCTCTACTTCCCACCCTAGGGTCCTTTGACGTGGGCTGGATTGAGTGAGCCTGGGGCCCCTTAAGGAGCCAGAGCAGACAGTGCTGCGGCGGGTGGGAGGCTGGTCCCGTGAGCAGGCCCGTAGGGTCAGGAGCTTGGCACTGTTCTAACAGCCCTTGCAGTTTCATTCCATTCATCAGAAGAGCCAGTCCTGATGGGCCTTCTACCATCTCTCACCCTGCCTCGGGCCCAACACAGCAGGCCCGGCGTGTGGCTGTGGAACACGTTTTGAATCCTTGTTAGAAGACATGGCTTCCGTGACCTTGACCTCATTTGTTTAGTTTCCAGCTTCTGCCACTTCTATTTTCCCGCACCGAAGAGCTCTGTTAACGTTACCTGGTGGCTGCTTCCTGAGCCATGAACCATCAGGCTGTAATCAGTCCCTCTGTGAATTCTGAGAGGCTGTGCCTCTGAACACTCAGCTGGCACTTGACGCTACCCTGTGAGGATTCGGAAGCTGCTTTGCAGTCTTGAGTGGTTTTCCATTTGTCACAGGTATATGTCTCGTTTTCACAGTTAGAACTCCTTGAGAGCCAGGGCTACGCATTGTTGTTTTTAAAGCCCTAATATGCAGTCATCTCCATGCGAGAATAAGCCCTTCATGAACAAAATGACAGTCAAGTCCCCTCAGTGCTTCTCTGCTCATCGGAACTGAAGGACACGAGATAGCTCTGGACTTGAGCTAGCCCACGAGCCCCTTCTGCCCTCCGCCCCGGGGCAGAACTGAACTGTAAGGCTGATTCTCAGCATGGGAGGAGAGACCTTAGGAAACCAGAAGAGCAACCCCGAATTTCAGAGGAGGAAACCAAGGCCCAGAAAACGTCCCCTGTCCATATATCACCCACATCATCGCTCTCTACTGGCCCGCTCAGGCTTCATCGAGTAGGCAGCTCCCTTTTGCTCTATGATGGTGAGGAGGAGGGAGCAGGTCTGACAGTTTGTCTTTCTCTGCTTCTTTTTCCAGGCTCTGGAGCTGTGGGGAGCCTGGCTGCTGACGCGTTCCCCGCCCCTGCTTTCAGATGCTAGTGAGCCTGGCCCACTCCCTCCTGGCCACGCTCCTGGTCACAAAGCCCAGCCCAGCACTGACCTCAAATGACTGGTCTCAGGACTTCTCTAGGCTTTTCTGATTTAAACCACTTCCTCTGCATCTCCCTCAACTGCCCCAAAGAAAACAGCTCCAGGATTCATAAAACAAGGCAAGCTGGCCTCACTCCAGCTCTGGGCCTCACCCTGTAGGGCTCCCTGACATCAACCATTCACGTACCACGTCTTAGAAAATCAGCTCCTGGGGGAGGGTGTCCCAGAAGCTGTTTCTCTACCCAAGTCCAACCTCAGACAAGGCACATTATGCAAAGCAGGCACAAGATGGGCAGTTTGGCAGTTCAGTTACCTTGGATCATGGGAACTCTCCCGCCAGCTGTCTATGCAGAGGAAGTTAATGGGAAATTCGTGTGAAGGAGGTTCGCGCCATGTATCAGAGCAAAGCCCCCCTCAGGAAGCCGGAGTCTGAAGAGCGTCAGTGTTGGGCAGGTCGTGGGTGTCCATGGAGGAAGAGGTGGTGCTGCCCTTCCTCAGAGCCTCGCACAAAGTCTCTGTCCCTCCTCCCCACGCTAATGAGGCACTTTCCTCTCCATTGTCTCCCAACAGCAGCGGAAATGAGTCTTTTCAGGATATTCGGCGCCTGCAGAACCCACCTCTGCGGTGAGGCCCAGCTGGCAGTCAGAATGCCTTTGGCTGCAAACGCAGGCTCTAAGGATGCTGCTCGGCAGCCTGGGCTCCCCGCTTCCCTGGGGGTGTTTCTCCTCTGTTAGCACCCCCTCCATCAGCCCCTCGCAGAGCTGTGGCTTCTCTGTGCAGAGCCAGGCAGACACCCAGCCACGACCACGCTGAATGTCAGTTGCTGCTTCACGCGCCTGCCCACAAGACCTTGCACTCCCTGAGGACACGGCCCAGCCATAGTCACTGGCCCATATTGTGGGATGATTAAACATGTCATAAATGAATGACTGACTAAACTCCCAGGATAGGCTCTGATAAACTCAGATTAAAGTGAAAATTACCATGAGGACCAAGCGGTACTACTCCAGAATATTTGCATCCTGAAAGCCTTCCACCAACCCGAAAGGAATTGGAGAATTTTAAACACCAGGTCATTGGGAGGGAGAAGAGCTTGGGGAAAATCCAGTGGCCAATCAGAGAGCCCTTCGAGCCCGGGATACAGGCAATAAGGCTGCACCTTGTCAGCAGAGAATGTAAAAACAATAAGAAATCTGACCAAGATTGGTTTACTTTTATTATAACCTTAGCCAGCAATTTTAATGTCATTGATAAAATCCCTCTTCCCCCCAAAGAAATCTTTAGCTGGTCTAAGTTGTAAGCAATTGCTGCAGTTTATTGTCGTCGAGTATTAATAACAAGGGAAGAGAAATTCCACTATGTTTCTTTTCTGGGCGTTATTATTCTTCTTTTAACTTTACAATTATTACTGAAAATCGTTTTGTTTTAGAGAGAGGAGGTGTTGTTAACATGCGACCCGCTTCAGATGTCAGGCCAGCAGTGCCATGGGGAAATCGAGCGCACTAAGGTCATACTACGTGAGCACTGCACCCACTGCAGACCAGCTCGGCCCTTGCCACTCACTCCCTAGTCCTTCTCTGCTCATCATCTTGTTTTCCTTGCTCCACAGCGCTCTGCACTGTCTGCAGTTCTCCCATCCTCCTCTGCCTCCTTCTCCTCCCTTCTCTCTCTCTCTCTCCCTCTCTCTGCCTCAGGCCTCCAACTAGAATATGACCTCAGGAGAACAGAGACTGTATTTGCCTGTGTGCTGTATGTAGAAGGTGCTTAAAGAACATTTACTGGATTAATTCATTAATTAGACAACCCAAACTTAAGGCAAATTTCTATTCCAGTCTTGAAATGCTGACCTCTGGATGGTCCTTGAAGTCAGAGTGGGTGGACTTTGAACTGCAGGTCCGTATCCTTTAATTAAGTCGCTCTTTTTGCTCAGTGGTGCTATGATAGCTCAAGTCACGTTGCTAAGGGCAGCATACCTTTGCTTTTCCATCTTCATCTACTCCCCTCAAAAAAAATACAAAAAATTCTTTTAAAAGGTTCCGATGTGAAAAGCCCCCAGAGGAAGAAAAATGTCCCCAAACTATACTCTTAAGTAATCCAGTCATAATTATAAAGATCTCAGTTCGTCAACTTGAACAATTTTTTTCAGCTACCACATTAACAGGTTTAAAGGTAGTTGCTTCTTATTCATTTTTTACTTGATCTTCGTTGCGGCGCACTGGCTTCTCTCTAGCTGTACCACGCGGGCTCCAGAGTGTGCAGGCTCCGTAGTTGCGGTGC
Source organism: Platanista minor (assembly GCA_004363435.1). NCBI lineage: Eukaryota > Metazoa > Chordata > Mammalia > Artiodactyla > Platanistidae > Platanista > Platanista minor. Next base: position 37,823 of record RJWK010011582.1, read on the forward strand.
CCGGGCTTAGATGTGGGATCTTAGTTCACCAACCAGGGATTGAACCTGTGTCCCCTGCATTCGAAGGCAGATTCTTAACCACTGGACCACCAGGGAAGTCCCTTTACATTTTATTTTGGGGTTTTCGGGGGGTGGGGGGGTGGAAAAAGAATTTCAAGACATGAAGACATAAAAAGGTAGGTTTCCAAGTTCTGTGGTTTGCAATCCAAGTTATTGGGGCAGTAGGAGGGAACACAGGTAGCTCATCACCACGCTCCTAAGGTGAGGCTGACAGTAGGACCCTGGGTTTGACCAGCACTGATTACTCCCTCCCACATCCCCACATGCAATCAGTCTCCAATTCTTTCAGACTGTAACCCCAAACTGTTTCTCAAATCTAACCCTTCCTATCCATTTGTGAATCAACAGCCTTCCGGTTTCCCTGCCTTCAATATTGTCCTCAGTCCCAACACCCATCCTTCCCAAGGCCAGTAGTCAGACCATGCCCCTTGCTATATAAAATGCTCCAATAGCTCCTCTTTGCCTAGAAAGAAAGGCTCAGGCTCCTTAATGAGCCATAAGTAGGCTCTCCAGGACAGCACATCTATCTCTTGTCCCTCTTCTCGCTCTTTACGATCTAACAAGCCCAGCTCTTGTAGTTCTCTGAACACCCTATGAGGATTCTCACCTCTGTGTCTGTGTATAGGTTGACCTTATACCCCAATCCCTTACCCAACCCTCCATTCTCTGGTTGATTCCTACTCACCTTTAAAGACTCAATTTAAGAGTCACCTCCAACAGGAAGCCTCGTTGGAAACACTTCACCCAGTCAGAATTAGGTCCATATCCCTTCTATATTCCCTGAGACTCCTCTGTCATTCCCTGTATGTTCTCAAATAGTAATTACATGTATATGGTTCCATTAACCTTATTAGCCAGGAATTCCTGAAGTCAGAGACTGGATCTTATTCATTTACTTAGTGCTTAGACAGTGTCTGGCACATAGTTGGCCCTTAATGAGTGCTTGTTGAATGAATTGAGTATCTGAATGACAAAGCAGCTTTTTTGGCTTAAGTATATATTCTTAGAAAAGTCAAAACATTTGAAGAACTGCTTTTATGTAAAAACAAAGTCACATGAACACGCGATCACCCTGGTCACTCTGGGAAGATTTGCCCGAGGGCCAGTTTAACCGCTCCTGGCCTGGCTTTCTCAAGTCCCAGGAAGGGACTCATCGCCCTCATTTGTGCATGGAGGACATTATTCTCCCGGGTTGCTTATTTAGCACTTCTCATGGCACTGAAATAACTTACTTATCACTGGGTCTAGTTGCACCTCATTTCAGAGCAGAAATAGACACAGTGAGCTGGAGACAGGACATGCTTGTTTGGGAATTTACTGAAATCAGTCTTGATCTGCAAGCTTCTAGAGACATCAGTTAATTCCCTGAAGTTAGATCTGTGTTTCTAGGCAGAGCTTTGTCAACCTACACAGAACCTGCAGATGTTTTGGTAAAGCTCCCCAGTTACTCTAATATGTCCTCAGCCTCATCCTGCTAGACACAGCCCACCTGGACAGCTGATCAGAATCCCCTCCACTCACGAAATGCAAGGGTCAGAGCGTGGCAGCAAGGGTTTTCTGGGACTGGACACCACACTTTTCCTCTTTCCGCAGTTCAGCCCCAGCATTTCTGACGTGTTTCCCTAAGAGAACTTTAAGAATTAGGAAGATGTAGCATCGTGGGTCATTGGAAAGGACATAATCAGATGCTGGAAGAAAATGTGAATTAGAGGATTCCAAGGAAATGAGTACAGGCTGGTCTTCTGAGATTGCACAACCCCAAATAGGGCTTTTCCTGGCCAGGACCATGCCAAGAAGATGCCCTTGTAGTCACCGAGCCTGTGGTCGTGTGGTAAGGGCACACATTTAACCCTTAGTGAAGGTTCCCAAAGACAAAGGAAAAAAATAACAGAGAATAATGATGGCAACTGCCAGCTGTGCTTCTTTCATAAAGTTGGGGTTAGAAGAAGATTGTGCAAACTCCGTGATAGAACAAGGCTGTTGTCCTCATAACATGCCTAGTGCCTCTAAATGTCCACAAACTCAGCTAGCAAGATGTTCCAGGAATTTCCCAGACCTCCTGTAAATAACAAACAAATGCACCCAAATCAAAGAAAAACACTTTTGTCAGCCATACGTTTATTTGACAAATATTTATTGACATCCCTCCATATGCCAAGCATTTGGTTAGATTACAAATTAAAAGACTGTGTCCCTTTGGTTCACTACTGTACTCCCAACACTTAGTATAGTACCCAGCACATAGTAGGTGCTCAGTAGAATGTCCAAATAATTTTTTTTTTATTTCATGGGGAAATTAATTCAGTATATGAAATGAAACATTTTTCCTTTTTCTTTTTTGGTGTTTGATATTTTCTTCATTCAAACTGATACGCAGCCCAACATTACCAGACTAATATACGAGAGTGCTGTTTTGACTAAAGGGTATGATTTCAACTACACTTCCATTATATATGAAGTCTGACAATGAGGTAATTATTTTATCATTCATAAGTGTGACTCAAAAACAATCCCAAAAAGGTGCCCAAAATGACGTTAAATATGAAATGTCCCAATAAATTTAGACAAAGACCAGTTTCCACCATGACAGCATGAGGACCTCTGCAGACTTGTTTCCCAGTGAAATTGGTGAAAATTATTTTTTTAAATAGCCATTTAAAACCCCTAGAGAGACTTCCCTGGTGGTCCAGTGGTTGAGAATCCGTCTTGCAATGCAGGGGTCATCAGTTCGGTCCATGGTCGAGGAACTAAGATCCCACATGCTGCAGGGTGTCTGGGCCCGCCCGCCACAGCTGCTGAGCCTGTGCACTGTGGAGCCCATGCCCCAGAACTAGAGGGAAGCCCACGCCCCACAAGGAAGAGCCCGCCCGCCGCAGCGAAAGGTGCCGCGGGCCACAGCTAAGACCCGACGTAGCCAAAAAGTAAATAAATAATTTAAATGGATAAATAAATAAGTAAAACCCCTAGAAATGGGTTGAAGGGCATACAGTAAAGGAAAAAAAACATCTATCCAAGAAAATCTATGAAAATTCATTAAGCGAAAGGAGTCACTGGTATTTGAGCCATTCCCTTTCTGGCCCTCTGGGTTCTGTGAGGAAGAGACTCCCCTCGAGGCTGATGGAGCCAAGATGGCAGGGCTTCCTCCCCCCAGCTCCCAGTTGGCGGCCTGTCTTCCTAGGAGGAGCAGGACATCAGCATTCTCATCCAGCCTCAACTTCCTATTGCTGAGGCTAAGTTGTGGGCAAGTGCCGTGGAGAGGTGGGGCCTCCCTCAAGCCCCCACTGGTGGAAGGTAGGCTTTACCCTGGGTGCAGTACTGCTGAGAATCCTGGGGCCCCCATCGCTCCAGGTCCAGCTTGTAAGGCAGTGGTTCACGCTAGGAGTAGCAAGCGGTCAACAACTAAAATGGGGGTGTCATGCTGAAGAAGGGGTGCATTGCCCCTGCTCCCAGCTCCAGAGCCCTGGCTCAGAAATTTTGCCTGGAGGGAGAAACAGATCCTAAAACTGATAAATCCTCACCTCTTTCCAGAGGAATTGACTTATTTTTGCCCCACAGTATAGAGAAATTCAAGCCTAAGAGCTCTCAAGGACAGTGGACTGTTGTGGTGGGGGTAACTGAGAGGAGGTTGGCTAATTCTCAGAAGGGAGTTGAGGATGCAGGTGGCTGGTGGACCCCTCCTGGGGTCAGAACAAATACCAGTGACCTTGGGAACTTTTCCTTCAAGAGAGCCTGAATGTGACTGAATTTGTCTCTAGAGCAATTTATGCCTCTAGGGTATTGTCGAAAATAATAGAAGGATTAATCAGCCAGCAGTAGTGGAGCCTAACAGCTGGGTGTGGCCAGGGAAAGAGAAGACTAAAACTCTGCCCAGCCCATCCCAGGGTGACTGGGCACCCGCAAAGCTGTGCTTCCCTAGGAGCAGTATCAGAGGCTTAACA
>RJWK010011583.1:0-41726 GCA_004363435.1 Platanista minor
TCAGCAGAACCAGAGGCGGGGACGGTGCAGAGGGCCCTGCGTCGGGGGCTTGGCTCTGGCCTTCAGCCTTAGGAGGGCGGACCCCTCCCAGCTTCCCCCGGCGTGGAGCCCCCTCAGTCTGCCCTCCCTTTGCTCTTGGCCCCTCCGCATCCTCCCAGCCCTGGCCCTGGCTCTCACCAAAGTAGAGGAGGTTGTGGGGACCGGGGCAGAAACTGGAGCCCGTAACTCTTGCAGACACGTTGGCCCCGTGGGCGAGCAGGGCTTTCACCAAGTTCACGTTCTGATTCACGATGGCCATGTGCAGTGCCGTCTGACCTGGACAAGAGAGCTCTTGTCATGGGGTCTGTCACCAGGATCCTGCAGGGGGTCCCTCCCACATCTCCACAGGGTCCTCTTCACCAGGGCAGCCTTTCGCGGGGAGGATGGGGTGGGGGTTTGCTGAGCCTGGCAGGGTTCCCAGGGGATCCAGCTGCTAGCTGCCTCTTCCCACCCTAGGCCTTTCCATTTCAGGAGTTGGTGCTCGAATGAGCTGCGCTGAGGATGAGGAGGAAGAAGGGACGTGAAGAGGGGGATAAAGAGGAGGGGGGCTCACATTCCTTCTTGGTTTCCCCAAATTATCCACCCCCAAGACTGCCCTGGAACAGTGAGCTGGTCGCTCCTCCCTCCATCCTGAGCCCCTTGGCCTCTCACCTTCATACAGCTCAGAGGTAATGGGCTCGTCGACCAGCTCCGGGGCAGCCTCCATCAGCGCGACGGCGGCCTCCAGGTGGTCATAGAGGGCCGCCACATGCAGTGCCGTCTCCCCCAGGGCTCCTGACATTGACAGGAAGAGTCACATGGCTTTTCTGGAGCAGGGGAATGGGGACTGGAGAGATTTGGGGGCCCACAGCAGAAGGTCCTGGGGCTGTACCGGCAGGAGGCTGGTGGAGGGGGAGCCGTGTGCACAGGGCTGACCCGGTGCGGGGAGATGCTCCTTACCTTTCTGGTGGACATCGCAGGCTTCACATTTGAGCAGCTTGCTGAGAGCCTGGATATCGTTCTCTTTGGCAGCTGTGAGGAGAGGAGACTCCCAGATCCTACAAGGGAGGGGAGCATGTCCGCTTGTGGAGCAAGGTCTATCATACCCCCTCAGTGGCAACGAATCCAAGGGTCCTCATCCAGAGAGGTGGGGCCGTTGGGGGGGAAAAGCGCTGCCTGATCTCTCTTTCTCTGACCCATTAGTTAACCCAAAGCAACTTTTTCCCCTTTTAGCTTGCGTGGGAGAATGCCAGGAACTGCTTTCCTTTCCCCTGGGTGCTGTGGTCAGGGTGTGTGTGTGTGTGTGTGTGTGTGTGCGCGCGCGCGCGCGCGCGAGATCTGTGCACCTGGGGTATAGAGGGAGGAGTTTCAGTTAAAATACTCATTCACCTCCTGACCTATTGACCTCTGGAGGAACCCTGTTTTAGCTTCACTCAAAGTCTTGAGATTACTCTCCAAGATAAGCTTTGTTTTCATGGACTAAGAGTACAAGGAATTCCTTCCTCGTGTTTGTGGAGAAGGCTGACATGTAGACACGGGCAGATTTTCCTCCTGTTGTGTGATGCTCCCCTTTTTAGACCTCGGCAAAGCCCTTAGATGCTGGCACTTTCCTTCCTACAACAGCGTATCTGGGGGTCAATCGAAAAGCAACCGTGGGTCCTTTTTTTTCCTTCTGGCCCCTACATCACATTACAGTCTCTCCCTACTTCCTAGCTGGCTTCTCACTTGTTTTAGGCAAAGAATCATCTTCTTTGATTTTCCAGTCTTATACCTACAACGAACTAAAAAACCTTTTGTAATATCAAAACTTAGCCCAACTGAGACACACGGAGTCCCTTTTATTTCATTTTCTCTCCTGGCCCAGAACCACTTGGTCTTTCTACGGGAGTGAATGAAATAACACTATTTATCCATACATGGCCAGTTATGTGAACAGGAGCTCATACACTGAAGAACCCATAGTAGCAGGAAATCGACTCCAAGAGCTGGGGGTGAGTGGGTGCTCAGGAGAGGAGGAAGGAACACGACACATCCATCTCCCTGAATGCTGGCCCCAGCTCCCCGCGTCAGGCCACAGAGGCAGCCACCTGTCAGTTCAACATCTCTCTCCGTTCAGTCCCTGCCTTCTCATTCCTGCTAATGCTCATTAATCCACATCCTCATCCTCTAGGCCAGGATTTGCAAACTATTCTCTTTCCCTACACCCTATTTACCCCAGTCCATTCTTCTGGATGCTGCCAAGATACCTTCTCTAAACGGCAAATGCGATCACAGTTCACAGAAGTCTGATGGGTCCTTAAACACCCAGGAGAAGAAACTCAGAAATCCTCTCTAGCCTTTGCGCAACTCCTTTTCCATTCTCTCTTCCTCTCATTGGCCCTCCACCCAGCATTTCAGCCTCACCACCCCAGGGCACACCATCCTCCCCATTCCTGTGCTATAACTCAACTCTCCCTCCACCTGGACTCTAATCCCCCACCCCGCCCTATTCACTCTCTATTCTGTGCTCGCGATGCCTGGGAATATGCCCAGCGTATGGCAGGCACTCATTGCCACCATGCCAGAAGGTGGTTTGGCTTTACTACCCTTCCTTATTATCTCCATCAGGCCACCCCCTAAGCCGACCTTAGGCAAACGTATAATCTAAGTAAAAAATAGTATGCTTGGTATGCACACACAGCTGCAAAACAAGTTTGTTACACCTTCCACCACCCCCCACCCCCCATCATCCCTACCATCACCACTACCTTTCCCAACAATTTGCCCAAAGCCCCCCTTTATCGATGTTGTAAAGCAAGCAGTATTCCCCAACACACACACACACACACACACACACACACACACACACACACACACACACACACCCCACAGCAGGAAGTTTTCCACCCTCTCCTCTGGCCTTACTTTCATTTTAGCATTTTCACTGTGTAGCATCTGTCTCTTCCTCTACACTAGGGGCCCTTGAGGTCAGAGATCAGCCACTTTCTCATCTTTGTAAACTTCCTCTGCCTCCCTCCAATTAGCTTCTAGTTTTGTGCCCCATTTTGACTGAAGGTTAATGGCAAAGCTAGAAATAAGTCCAAGGGGGCTTGTGACCCAAGTGCAGAGTCTCCTCCCTGCTTCCTAAGACGTGAGGGGGGAGGCTAGTCAGTGGCAGCCCCAGAGATGTCCCTCTTGGTCCTGACACACCTCTGATGCCCATAAATGTCTCTCACAAACCTCCAGTCCATACGTGTTCTGTTTCTGGCCTCTGCTGACTGCCCTACTGGCCTGGGAAGGGCAGGGAGCTATGGTTCGAATGGGGCTTGCCAGATTTACCAAGTAAAAACACGAGGATGCTCGGTTAGAGTTGAATTTTAGATACACAGAAAATAAGTTTGTAATATAAGTATGTCTCATGCAATATGTGGGCCACACGTATACTAACAACTTATTTGTTGTTTATCTGAAATTCAAATTCAACTCTGTCTTGTATTTAACCTGGAAACCCCAGTCAGGTTTATGGAGACCTGGCTTCCTTTGGGTGGCAAGCTCCAGAATCCAGCAAAAACGGAGGGCAGTGTCTGAATGGTTCCCAGGGAAGCAGGAAGAGGCATGATTTGCAATAGCATCACAGGGCCACAAGGGGGCAGCCGAGAAAAGCCCTTGCTCGCATTCTTGGCAATAAGGCAGATCCCGCCCCGCTCCAACCACCTGCCTACCCTTGTGCCCCATTAAAAAAGGCACAAGAGCAGACGCATCCAAAGATTCTTGTGCCTGGGAAATGAGCTTCTTCCAAAGCAACCCAGCACAGACGTTTAGATCTGGAGCAAAATCTACGCATCTTCACCAGGCACCTCCCTACGGCAGGAAGAAGAGACGATATTGCCAAAATGTCTTCTGATTTTAATGGTTAAATTATACTCACTCCCTCCCAGGGGGAGAGTTTCACTTTATTTAGTAGAATGCTTAACATTACTACCAGAATCTCTTACTTACAAACAGTGATTTAGAGCAGTGGTCCTTAACCAGCGGTGATCCCCTGCCGCCTCCCAAGGAATTGGGCAACGTCTGGAGACATTTTTGGTTGTCATGACTGCAGGAAGGGGTGCTACTGGCATCTAGCGGGCAGAGGGCAGGGATGCTGCTAAGATTCTTACACAAGGCAGCCTCCCGTAACAGAGAATTATCTGCCCAACATGTCAAAAGTGCCAAGGTAGAGAAACCCTGACCTTGAGGTATAATTATTCATAATCTTTTTAGGAAAGTATTTTTCACATTAAATAGAGTAAGAAATTCCCTCTGTGTGTTTTCTTACAAATCATTAAATACTCAACTAAGAAAAAAAAGGTGAAGCCTTTCAAGCACCCACTGATTAAGTATTTAATAAAAGACTTAATAAAAGAAATTAGAGAGCAGATCTGAAATTATAACGATATGAAAGGTGTTTCTGGAATTTAGAATGTCTTATTTTCTTGACAATTATAAAATTGAACGGTATGGTTCAATAATGAACTGGTAGAAATGCTAATATAGGATTTCTGGCATAAAACCTAGCACACTTTCTATAGAGTAAATAAATCATTGATCTTCCCTCAGGGCTCCCTCTGGGCCCCAAGGATCTGTCACTCGCCTTCTCTCCCTGTCTCCTCAGCCCGTCCTCTCTGCCTCCATTCCTGTGGATACGTACATGTCTGTGTGTGCACTCACATGTGGACCTGCACACGTGGGTGCCGTATGCACGAATGAAGTTTTATATTTGGTTGCTGGGAAACAAGGAAGGATCAAGAGTGTCTAGAGAAGAATTCAAATCTGACTTTTAGAGCTAGAAAGTCCCTAGAAACCTAGTCTAATCTGTGCATGTAATCGACGGAGAAAGAAGCCTGAAGTCCCGAGGTGATTTGTCCAAACAAGTCAGAGGCAGCGCTGGGACTCCCAATGGCCATTTCTCTGTCCCTATTCTCTGTGTTAATCAGGATCCTAAGAGGGGTCAGAGGAGGCACAGGGGACTGGATCCACATGTGTGGGTCCCAGTGGTTTCTCCACCAGCCCCTCCCGGAGGAGAGTGCCAACTGGGCAGGGGAGGGCCACACCATCTAGGAGCCCTGAGTCTGGTTCCCTGGGTGGATCCAGCTCTGATAGGAGGAAGCTCACAACCCCTCTAACTCCTGCCGACACTGGGACTTGCCTTTTGACTTTCCTTATGTCCTTTTCAATCACAACAGTCCCATGGGTTAAATGTGCTTTTTAGCTTCCAAAGCAGCATCTCACTTATTATCACGTTTGCTCTTTACAGCCCCGTGACACAGGCTGAATCATTCCCTCATTTTTCCACAAAGGAAAACCGAGGCAGCCAAGCCAAACCCTTGCCAGAAGATCAGACAGAGTTTAAAGCAGAATGCTTGGCCAAGAACCTAGCCTCAGGCTCTCACCACTCAGTTATGTGGTTCTTCTAGTTTTATGGCTCTTCCCAATTTTTCTGGCGGTGGGGGTGAGGTTGGGGAGAGCAGCTGGTGCAGTGACCACAGGTGAAGCAAAGAGCAGACCTGAGTGGGGAGGAGGCGCGCCCTGGCCGCTTGGGGCGACCTCCCTCCAGCTCAGGTTCTGGGCGATGGGATGAAGAAGCCAAAGCTCGGAAAAGTGGCTAATTCCAGATTTCGCCGCCTTTCTAGTTGCCAAAGCCGCATCCTGCATGTGGTAGATGCACGCTCCTGCAGGGAGCGTTACTGAGGCAGAGTGTCCTAATGGGCTGCAGGGTCCCAGCACTTACTTTTGACAGACACGCCAGTTCACAGATATTAATACAGGGATCTATCTAAACAGAAAAGAACCCCCAATGTTCCCTGCCTTTTACCAACTAGTGGGAGGGTGACCATGCCAGCGAGGGGGTCGGGGGAGGGTCAGGTTAGGCAGCCAGACCCTGGAAGCTGCTCAGCACACCCGACACCAACCAAAATCAGAGCCTGCACTGTCCTCCTCAAGGGTCCCACGATGCTTGTTCACAGCCTTCTTAGAACAACTCGCTAAGCTCACTTTTAACCCAAGTCGATACCTACTGGTGCGTTTTGCCTATGAGAACGTGAGCTTCTTGAGAGCAGAGAATGTGTCATGTTCATTTCTGCAAACCTAGCTGAGAGTTTTACACTCCATATCTAGTACATTGCGTCTCAGGAAATAAGACGATGCAAAGCTGAGAGAGATGATGCAGAGGAAATGAGAGAAAGTGACGGTTCAGCTTGGATCCCAACAATATCCATTTAAGCAGAGGGAGCGGCGACGAAGACCCAAGAAGAGTCTACCAGAGAAAGAGGAATGCTGGGTTCCCCATATTCCTGGAGAGACCTGAATGGCTCCCTTCTCGCTGGACCACGCTCCACTCCCAACCCCACCCAGAGCCCCCCTCTGCTCACCCTGGGTCCGCCTCATTCTCAGGGGGTGGGGGGATGGTAACAGGTCCTTCTCACCTGGCCATGCTGTCCTCACTCACATGGTCAGCTCATGTGTGTCTAGCTGCCCACAAATCTTTCCTTAAGCTGGTTGATGGCACAGCCTTGGACACTCCCCTTCCCAGCACTTTCAGGCCCTTCTGGGGAGTATCCACCCAGAGGGGAATCAATATCCCAGGATCCTGGTGTCCAGGAAGGGAGGGTCAAAAAACTGTGGAATCAGACAGGGGAGATCAGGAAGCGGGGAGAATCCCTCCAAGTGGTGACATCAGAACTTCCTAGCCCAGGCCTGCCAGAGGAAAGCCCACCAGAAGTTCCTAAGGAACAGGGGCAGAAAAGACAAGGGAAAGCAGCTGCGGGCTCCAGCCCGGGTCCTTCACTCTGTCTTTGCCACACAGAGGCACACAGGGAGCCTCTGCCACCACTTCCAAGCCCCCAGGCCTTTCTGGGCTCCCGCCAGGCTCCCCCAGGCCCTGGGGTCCCAAGAGTGGGAAAGGGATGAATGGAACCAGTGATGGCCCGGTCTCTGACAACGATACCATTCTGTTGCCTCAAGATGTCATCGGCCAAACATGTGCTCAGGCCCCACTCTCCCAGGCCTGGGGGGAGAGAGGTGGGCAGCTGGTGTGAGAGCTGGGAAGCCAAAACTCAAAAAAGGAGCACATCTCCAGCCCTGAATCCCTGAGCAAAAGAAAGAAAACCGCAGGGCCTCCAGATAGCCCCCAGCCTCCCCGTCAGGCTCAGGCAGACCCCTGCGCTTGGGGGTGGAGAAAGACTCTCAGACACAAACACTCTGGACCTTCCCCTTTGAATAGACATAATATCTGCCTTCTTAGGGGCCCAGGAAAGTCCCAAGAGGAGGACTTCCTTCTAGCCTGCCAGACCCTGGGTGGGGAGATCACAGAGACTCTGCAGAAGAAACCACACACTGGCATGGCCTCAAGCTTTCTCCCTGCCCCTCCTCTCCAGTTCCCAACTCTAAGCTGCCATGGAGCGGGGAGGAGCATCAGATGAGTTTAGGGCAGTTTCCAGGGGCTGGAAGCAACAAGTGAGATTTACTCTGCGCTCAAACTCTAGAGCCTCTCAAATTCCTCAACCTGCATTTGACAGTGAGTTCTAAGCACATCTGGAATTTGGGCCCATTACCCATGCCCCTCTCCCCAAGCAGAGGGTAATAAATTTCCGGGCTGGGTCCCAGCTTTGTTGTCTCCATACCAACCCCCCTCTACCTGCCCCAAGAGTCTGACCCAGAGAAGGGCCTGGGTCAACGGCTGATGCAATAAATGCACAGGAATGATGATTAGCAAATTTTGTCTTCTTTTGTGGTGACTAGTGCCTGCAGTTCCCTCTCTGCCCCATTCGTTCATTCATTCATTCCCACATGTGTACATATACGTGCTGTGTGTTTCTGTCCGAGAGACCGTTCTAGGGGCAGGGGGTGGAGATATAAAGCACCTCCAGGCTGCAGGTGTATGATGCCATAATCCTTCCCAGGCCCAGCAAGTTGCCTGGCCTTCCGGGAAGTACTCACAAGAGGCTTCCCTAATTGAGTGGATCTTAAAGATAGCAAACACCTGTGTGACCCATGCCAGCACCCTCCCCTTCCAGCTGGCGTCCTGGGGAGCTAGCCCCACAGGCCAAGACCCCCGAGACAAAATGCTCCCAGGGAGTCAGGCCTGGAGGAAGTCTGCCCAGACAGAGGTGCCAAAAAGGGCTTGGGGCCGGGGAGAAGGGGAGCAGAGGGACGAGAGGGGAGGAGTGAGGGGCAAGCCTGGGGGTGTACGAGGATCCCCTTGAGGCTTACCTCTTCTGCTGCAGCAGGTTCTGCTCATCTCGCCTCTGAGCCCATGACTCCTGTCTCTGGAACCACCTACGGAAGCTTCTCCACAGGCAGAGAATGTGCCCCTTCTCCCTGGGCAGCGGCAACCCCATGGAGTGTAGGGCTGGCTCCTTGGGGGGCCTGGGGCCAAGGCCAGACCCCGCCTGGACTCAGCCCTGGGGCCACATCAGCAGCCCCTAGGGCCGGCCCGCCTCCTCCCCTAGAGGTCCCGTCTGGGGCCTCCCAGGTGCACCAGCCGGGACGCGGAGTTTGTTACACTTGGCAGAGCTGGGACTCCCGCCACTGGGGCTTCTCGGGCAGGAGCTCCTCCTGGGAGTAGCAGAAGCCCTGCAGACACTCCCTCACTCCTCCCAAATTACCTGAGATTTAAAGAGACAGGCCGGCAGGTGTGCCTGCTGTCTGGGGCCTGGGTAAACTCCCTCTCCACCTGGGTCACTCCCCCTGCCCCCAGCCGGTGCAGGGAGGGGAGGCCTTCTGAGAGAATGGAGAGGCCTCCTTGGACTTTGGGACACCCGGTGACCTTTTATAGATAGGTCTGGACAGGTCAGTCTAGCCTGAGAGACTCGAGTCAGTGAGCGAGGACAGGAAGGAATCAGGCAGGGCACAGGCTTTGAGGGGCCTGCGGTCCCCAGTGGACACACCTTCCTCACAGGGTCTTTTGGGCCTCCCGTCCTGGAGAGGTGGCTTTGCTTAATCTCTCGCCTGGCCCAGAATAGGGACATAAATACTGAAAACTCTCACTCCCCTCACCAACTTGTCCTGTAAAGGGCCAGACAGTAAATATTCTAGGCCTTGCAAGCTGCATACGGGCATACGGAATCGGACACACATTCCTCTTTGTTTGTTTTTATAGCCCTCAAAGACGGAAAATCCATTCTGAGCTCATGAACTAGGGCAAAAAATGGCGCTGTGGGCAGGATGTGGCCTCTCCTGGACAGAGTTCGCGGACCCCTACTCCGGAATTCTAGAGACTGTCCCCAACACGACGTATAAGGAATGGGCTGCCAAGTAACATACAGGACACTCAATTGAATTTGAATTTCAGATAAACAACAAAGAACTTTTTAGTATAAATATGCCCCAAATATTGCAAATGTTTTCTCTGGCAACCTCCAGTGGAGACAGCATTTATTCACCCAGTACTGCCTGCCGGACACTTCACTGCGTCTTCCCATGTCAGCTCACATCGAACCTGTGAGGCAGGTATTATTATCAGCATTTTACCAATGGAAGAAAAAAAACCGAAGCTCGAAGTGGTAAAGGAAATCACCCAAGGTCATAGAGCCAATTGTAGCAAAGGCCAGATTCAGCCCACGCCCCTGATGCCAAAACCCCCGTCTTTCTGCCCTACCACATTCCCTCATTCCAACTGGCAAAGAGCGTTCCAGAAAGAAGGGACCTGCCCATCGCTCTTCAGAGTGATGACAGGAAGCACAGCCCATCCTGGTCCCACAGCACAGGACTCTGATGAGAGCAAGCTGGGAGCCCTAAGGAAATGCCTCTTCCCCCTGGAAAGGAACGGAGGCCCTGGCTTCTGCCCAGCCCACGCGCGAGCCAGGGACCCGATGGCCTGGGCCTGCAGAGTGACAGGTGCGTGGGAGTCACTCGCAGGCTTCAGAGCCTGTTTTTCCCTACCCGTCTCTGATTCAGAGAGCTAGAGGGTACAGCAAGGAGTGTGCGTGCGTGTGCGTGTGTGTGTGGTCTGTGCCTGTGTGTGCACCCGTGCACCGTGTGGAGTGGGGAAGGGAAGCTTAGGTGCAGGGGTGGGGTGTCTCTGTGGGTGGGGGGAGGAGGGCCACCCTCACATCTAAAGAGACAGCAGCACTTCTGTTCTTGCTGTTGGGCCCAAGCCCGGGCCACAGAGCCTGAGCAAACAGTGCCATCGATTAGCTGCTTTCCCCACCCACCCAGGGGTCAGTGAGTTCGGGCTGGGTGGGGGGAAGACGCTGGAACCCAAACCTTGAACCCAGGACCTTTGTGCCCATTAAGCCAGTGTGTGTCTGCCTGCTGACCCACCCACCTTCTCTGTCCTGCTGGGCTCCAGGCAAAGACCCCCATTCAGGATAAGGCGCTGAGGTATTGGTCACGGAGGGGAGGGGACCTGCAGGAGGACCCGGCAGCCACTGCCAACTTTCCTTTCCTTTCTCACCTCTCTCCACCTGGTGCTACCTTTGCAGGGTCACCAGGGCAGAAGGGAAATCGAAAACAGACTCAAAATAGGTGTGGAGGGCTGCAGCCCAGCCCCGATTGGGAGCATCGGAGCTGCCGGATGTTGAGTTCTCTCTTGGGGCATGGTTCCTCCACCTGGGCACAGCTGATATTGCTTGTTTTTTTGTTTTTTGTTTTTTGTTTTTTGTTGCGGTACGCGGGCCTCTCACTGTCGTGGCCTCTCCCGTTGTGGAGCACAGGCTCCGGACGTGCAGGCTCAGCGGCCATGGCTCACGGGCCCAGCGGCTCCGCGGCATGTGGGATCTTCCCGGACCGGGGCACGAACCCGCGTCCCCTGCACCGGCAGGCGGACTCTCAACCACTGCGCCACGAGGGAAGCCCTGCTTGTTTGTTTTTAATATCTATTTATTTGTTCGTTTGTTTATTTGGCTGTGCCAGGTCTTACTTGTGGCACGTGGGATCTTTGTTGCGGCACGCGGGATCTAGTTCCCCGACCAGGGATCGAAGCCGGGCCCCCTGCATTGGGACCGTGGAGTCTTAACCACTGGACCGCCAGGGAAGTCCCCAGACTGATATTTTGGAACAAGTAATTCTGTAGCGTGGGGCGGTCCTGCACATTGGAGGATGTTTAGCTGCCACTCACCAGGTGACAGCAGCACCCCTACCCCTCCGCTCAGCTGTGACCATCAAAAGTGGCTTTAGGCATTGCCTGAGGTCCCCCAGGGAGCAAAGTACTCTCCCTTGAGAACAACTGATTTAGGGCCCAAAAGTGTTTACATATAATTTTTTTTCTGGTTTTGTCCCTCTGGGCTTGTTCCATGTCTTTCTGTGTTTCCCTCTGGTTTTCCTCTCTCACTGCTTCTGTCTCTCTGCAATTGTATCTGTCCCCTTGGTCTCTGCGATGGACAGTGTGGGGTGTGTGTGCATGTGTGTGTATGCTATGGGGTGTGTGTGTCTGTGGCCATGACTCTTGAGTGGTCTCTCTGTGGAACCCTGCGTTTCTTTCTCTTGACCTCCGCCCCTGTGTTTGTTTCCCTGTCCGGCTTACTGTGTCACCCCATCCCTGCTCCCTGCGTCCTCTTGCAGGGGTCTCTCCTTAACTGCGTTGTCAAGTGCAGCGCTGGCTGGGCAGGCCAAGAGGCTGCAAGGATGGAGCCAGGCCGGGGCAATGAGGTCAAAGCCACCTCTCACTCAGCTTGGAGTTTGTTCCAGTCACTGGGTTCACAAGCCCTTGTGTGCCAGCTCATAAAGCCTGAACGGCAGCAGATGATAGGTCAGCGGGTGAACACACACACACACACACACACACACACACACACACACACACGTCACAAGCTCCTCCCAGTGGCTCAGCCAGGATGGTGTTTCACAAAAGGCGGCCCCCCTCAGCTTCCACATGCAGAGAGGATGGAGGTCCGAAGGGACCCCTTATCAGAAAGGGCCTCTTATCTCTCAGGTGAGATCCTTCTGAGTCTGAATCACAGAGGCAGATGCTCCACCGAGCAGAGAGGAGAGAGGGAAGGGAGGTAGAACACGGGCACACATGGCTTCTGATAATCCTCTAGCCTTATACGTGGCAGGACCCTGTGGTCCTGAGCGGGGAGAGGGCGAAGCTCCCCCGCCATGGAGACTCCCAGGGCTCCGGACAGCCAGCCAGAGCTGGGGCTGGGGACCAGGTGTGCAGTCCTCCTGACCAGGCAAGTGTGGCTGGTTCTCCCCTCGACTCCACACCACTCTGGGCAGTGTCCCTGGACACTGGGTTCAGGGCGTGTGGGAAGGGAGTCTTGAGGCCACTAAGCCTCAGGGAAACAGCAACGGTTTGGCGTTCAAGAGACAGGATCTAGCCATTGTCTCGAATTGGATCATTGCTATTAAAAATCCAAGCCCATGGGAGATTGGCACTGACATATACACAGTACTATACATGAAATAGATAACTAATAAGAACCTACTGTATAGCACAGGGAACTCCACTCAATACTCTGTAATGACCTATATGGGAAAAGAATCTAAAAAAGAGCGGGTATATGTATATGTATAACTGATTCACTTTGCTGTACAGCAGAAACTAACACAACAGTGTAAATCAACTGTACTCCAAGAAAAATTCAAAAACAAGACAAAACAACAACAACAACCAAAAAAACCCCAAGCCCAAAGGAAAACCCTTTTCCAAAAGCAGGTGTGCAAACCGTAGCCTTTCTAGCAGCCCTGCAGTGGCAGCATTTTATTGGCAATCTCCCCCCAGTTTGTCCCCACCTGCACTTTTTAGTCTCTTTCTCTCCCCCCGCAAACAAACTCAGTGAAACAGCAAACGGGGTGATGATAAGAATGCTCAGATTCTATTTATTTAGCCCAAGCACTCACCCAAACACTCCAGCACCTCTGTCATACAAACCAAGCGAAATGCCAGACCTGTTATACAAGCAGTGGCAGTAGTTGAAGGTGGGGAGAGGGACCGTGGGAGCAGGCAGGTGCGCTGGGTCTGAGAGTCGGGGAGCGGGGTCAGAGCAGCACAGGGATGGGGGGGAGGGGGTGCGCTGGGGGCCACTGCCTAAAGACCCTGCCCAAGAGGCAGACCTGACCTGAGGGGAGCTCTCTGCCTCCTCTCCTCACCCCTCGATGGAGAGGCAGCCGGCAGAGGGGGTGGGTCTCCCCTTGGACCGCGGGGCAGCGCCAGGCTGGGGCTCGAGGGGCTGGGCAGATTCTAAGGCAGATACCTGAGGGGGGCGGCATCGGTGGGAGGCTGAGAGGAGGAGCGAGAGGCCAGACCAGGGGTCCATGAGGTGGTGTCCCGGCTGGGAACAATGGAGGGACAGAAGCCAAACGCTACGTTCTCCAGATAGGTGGCTCCTGAGCAATTCTGGCCCTACGTAGGCAGGTCCCTGGTCAGCCACGGCAGTGACAAGCACAAGGAAATAGAGAAAGCGACCTTAGCCATTCTGCACCTTCCCTCACTCCCCTGCCCCACTGCCTAGGCTTCCAGGACCTGGTGCCCTCCCAGGTGTAAGACCCCTGTGCACGTGGGGTGCGGCCGCGGGCTCTGCTTCAGCACAGGTGCGTGCGACCTGCTTGGGGGCCCTGGCTGGCTATGCAGTGAGCTCCTGATAAGATCGGCTCACAGGTCAGGAGGGCTCAGTCCAGCATCCACAGGCTCTGCCCTAGGGGCAGCTCTCAGGCCACTGGCTCCCTTCCCTGACCCCGCCCCCTTCTCCAGGACATGCTGACTCCCAACTCCAAGGGCTGACTTTGACGTGTCCCCAAGCTACAGGGAAGTCCAGAAACCTCAGAACCCTGGGCTGTCCACCGGAGTGTACGTTGGAGGTGCCGGTGTGTGATTCTGCGGCCAAGGTTGTGCCCATCATCGAAGGTGGCAGATGGATGTACTAAAATGTTTACTGTCAGAGGTACACGAGTGCCTGTAATATCAAGCTAAGATGTCCCTGCAGTTCTTCTTGCTGCAGACTTGGTGCAGAGGGTAGCCCTCTATAAACTGGGCCTACATTTGTCCATCTGTCCATACAGATGGGCAAGGGAACCATCATGGGGCTAGGTCTCTCCAGGAGCCCAGAAGCCATGTGTTGTCCTGCTCTGCCCTGGTGAGCTCTGTGACCTCAATCATAGAATCTCTCTGAGAATCAGCCTGTTTGCCTGTAAAATGCAGATAACAATCCTGCTGCAGGATTTATTCTGTAGGGTTGTTGTTAGGATTAAAGAAGATAATGAACATTAAAAATTCTATATACCGAACAGTGTCTTATGAATGACTGAGAGTCATTCGCTTTATCATCTTTGCTTGGGCGGGAGTGTTTGAAATTGAACACATCCAGGAAATAACTTTCAGATGTCAGAGCTGTCTTGTCACTGGGCCCTGAATCTCGTGGTGGAAGGAGCACAGGCCTTGGAGCCAGATACCTCTGGATTCAAACTCTGCTAATTACTAGTTGAGTGATCTTGCACAGTTAAGGTCCCCCCCGACCCCGAGCCTCAGTTTCCCATCTACGAAATGAGCAGTCATACACACTTGGCCTTCGGCAAGGAACTCACTCTCTCTGGGCTTTAGTAACTGTCTGTAAAAGAACAACAACAGCTAACGTGCAGGCCTATTACGGGACTCAGATGAGGCAGGTGTGGCAGGCAGGTGCCTGGCCCACGGCAAATGCACAGCAATAGCCTCTGTTCCTATTCCTTCATTCTTCTCTCCTGCTGCTGTTTTGTCCCTTGGAGCCCTTTAGGTGACCAGCTTACCCTCCTGTGGCCAAATCCCAGAGCCCAGCCAAACTCTGCCTGTTACCCCGCACAGGGGGGTTTCTGTATCATTCATCCCATGGACCTCACCCCCTCTCCCTCCCAAGAGACTGTTTAAATTGGGACTTCCCGGGTGGTCCAGTGGTTAAGACTCCGTGCTTCCATTGCAGGGGGCATGGGTTTAGTCCTTGGTCGGGGAACTAAGATCCCACATGCCACGTGGTGTGGCCAAATAAATAAATAAATAAAAATACTAAAAAAAAAAGAGAGAGAGAGAGAGAGAGAGAGACTGTTGAAGTCAAACTCCCTTGTTCCCTGATGAACTAAGTAGGGAGCAGTTAGGGTCTATGGCATTTCCCTGACGCCAGCTCTGTAACTATGTCAATCCTGCCCCAGTTCAGGAAAATGCCACACGTTAATAATCTGGTTTGTAAACTCTAGCTCATTCCTTGAAGCTCAACTCCAACGTCACGCTCTCCCTTTTCTTCCCTCGTCACCCAGCCTCATGCTACCAGGTGAGTCCCAGCCCATCTTCCAGTATTCATGCCCTTCCTGCAAAAAAACTGCACCGAATTAACACTGTCCCTTGACCTGGCTGTCTTCCGCTTCTTACCTGCAGAGCCTCAGAGGAAGAGGCTAGATCACACCATGCTCTTCTCTCTCCCCGTCCGAGAACCTGGCACAGAGACTACGTTGAACTGTGTTTTATGGAGAGTGATCTGCACCAAGGAAATTGCAAGCTATTGGCTTGGCCAAGAAGTTCGTTCGGGTTCTTCCATAACACCTTACAGGAAACCCAAACGAACTTTTTGGCCAAGCCAGTATTTGGTGGGTGCCTGTCCTTTCCTAGGCCCCAAAGGCTAAGGTAGGGCTCAGTGTGCAAGGGAGGGGCCCAGGGGTGACAGAGGAACAAGGGAAGGTGGCAGGGGACCACGTGTATGTGGGTGGTGTACATCAATCCCCAGCCACACACAGAGAGAATGGCTTCTGCCCCTGGAAGGGTAATGGGCCTGCGGAAGGGGGACCGGGGAGCAGTAGCTGGGATGAAGGGAGGGTGCGGCCTGCGTGCAGTAGAGGCCCCGTGCCTGCAGTCACTCTCTCCATCCCAGCTGCTGGTCCTGAGCCCCCACTCCTGGCTGGCCTGGGACTCCGGGGTGGGGTGGGGCGTGATCACTGACCGAAGCCCGAAGCCATGGGGCCTGGGAGCCGTCCCCTTCTTGCCTACCAGGTTACCCACAGAGGGAGAGAGGAGATGAAAAGCGGAGGCTTCTGGAAAAAGGAGGAACAGTTGGCAGCTGTTTCCTCTAGACCTGTGAGGCTGGGGCAGGCTGGGGCCTGAGAATCCCTGGGAGAAGAGACTAGCCAGCCATGTGGGGTAACATGCTCTGACCCAGGGGCAGGAGACAGTCTCCAAGGCCTGGGTCAGAGGTCAGTGACCTTCATGGAGCCAGAGTCTGATATATCTGTCTGTCTCCTTACCTTCTTATCTCCGAATCTGAAGGCCTGGCCCGGAGAGAGATGAGTGGCAAAGGCCTGAAAGAGGAGAAATAGGAAAAGGTATTGTGGTCACAACTCTTTCCGTCACTGAAATGCTAGCAGCTCACGTGCTTTCCTGTGTGTGCTGCTGTTTGATGATCACAATCATAGCAGGTAGACAAGTCAGAAGTCATCAGCTAATCCCATCGCAGAGCAGGAACCGGACACTGGGTTTTGACCTGTACCCAGCACCCCCGAAGGGCCCTGGCTGTCCAGTGGGGCTGCTCCTGGGGATGAAGAAGTTGGCAGAGGGCAGCGGAGTGGCCCTCACGTTAGCCCAGCACCCAAAGCAGCCCCTGGCCAATGAATTCAGAGGTGGTGGCAGTGGGGAGGGTGGCAGCGATGGTGTCTGCTGGAAACTTGTGCCAGCCCCCCTCAGTCGACTCCACAGCTTGATCGGGAAGGGGTCCGGCAAGCAACCAGCGGAATGAAGCAAAGCAAACCACTGGCACCTGTGCTCACACAGCGGACCCCTCCCACAGATGCCTGCTACTGCACAGGTGAGTGGGGACCCCCTGGATGCAGCCTGGCCTGGCACAGTCCCCGCTCCGGCCCCGTGGCCATAACTGCCACCTCCTCAATGCCACGGATGACAAAGAAGCAATGCAGGCGATGGGAAACAGGTGTGTCCAGTCCCACCCAGGTGGCTCCCGCCTGGCTGCCCTCCCAGGGCAGAGAGAGGGGCCCTTTGATCCAACCTCCCTGTCGGTGTGACACCATTCTGGGTGTCAAAGTAGTTTCTTTCCTGGCATATTTCTCATTTTTTTCTCATTAGCCTTAAGAAACAGGTGGGCCCAACCCAGGGGAGTCAATGATCCGGGCTCCTACATCAAAGTCAAGGCTCTTTCTCTGTTTTCATCGAGTGATCTCGGCTGCTGGAGGGGCCTTGCCAGCCCCCATGTGCCGCCCCGTCTGTGCTCACAGGGCCCACAGAGGCTCCCGGCCTCCACTCAGCCTCTCTCCCTCCCTCAGCTGCAGCACCCCAGACCTCAGCTGGCCTTTCTCCAGCCAGCACCAGGGGGGACACTGGTCCTGCCCTTCCTTCCCTTGGCTGCAGGCAGAGCTTTTCTCCAGGGGCTGTACCACCACTGTCACCAGAACTCAGAACCTGATCAGTCAAACACTTTGCAAATAGCTGGGAGGCGACACATTTTTCAAGTCCAGAGATACCTGTAAGAGCACAACCTCTCATCAGCTCCTTGCCGCTGGCTGGTGAGGTGCACGGGAACCAGAATGTTCTGCTTCTCTATTCTGAAGAAACCAGGGAAGGGGGAGACAGGGGAGAATGGTAAGCATTGAGGGTACCCGAAGACTTCCAGACGCAGGAACCGCAGTATTTCTGTTACTCTGTTTGCGTGTCCCAGTCTCTGCAGCCCCATCAATGAGCGTGGCAGCCATCCTGTAGTCACTGGGACGAAAACATCTATCAGCTTCTTTAACACTTCAGCGCCCAGTTCACTTACTGCATCTGTCGTGCTGCACAGCGATGCCTGGGTGTCTTTTTTTGTTGTTGTTTCTCACTTGGGCTCCTGCGGGCAGATGTAGAATCTTGTAGGCTGCCTTGAGTGCTTCTTTCAGCGGGTACCACATGCCGGCCGGTTTCGTGAGCTTTGCCTCAGAGCTTTGCTGCTGGGATCCTTCCCTCCTTTTCTCCTTCTTCGTAATATTCCACAAGCTGTCCTTTCCCCCTACTCGCTTTCTCTGTCTCTCTTTCTGTCTCTTGCACACACAGAAGTAATATACAAGCTGAGAAATTTTCCCAACGATTACTGACGTTTGCATTGTTTTTCAACCTTTGCAATGTGTTTCCACCCCTGTTATGTCTGTAATTATTACAACCCTACACAAAGGCTGGTGTTTTTTTTTTTAACCACCTTTGACAAATGGAAAAAAATCTGAAATATGTCCAGTAGGAGAATTAGAATAAAAACAGGTCAATCATTCATAGATTCGGTTCATGAATATTTATTACCCACTACATTGCACCAGGAATCACGCCAAAGCACTGGGAACACAAAGATGAACACGATGGACACCACATTCTCCTTTGTGGCGCTTACAGTCTGTTAAGGAAAACAGACATTTAAACAAGTAAGTACCATAAAGTGCAGGGTGTATAATAAGAAGAAATTATAGGTGGCCTGGAAACAGAAGAGGCAGACTCCAACCTAGCCTATGGGTCAGGGCCCCCCACCGCCCAAAACACACACAAACACAATATACGATTGTTAAGCTGAGACTAATAGGATGAATAGAAGTTACAAAGACGGAAGGGAGGATGGTGCAGAGAGGCAGAAAGGTCCAAAAACCGTGAGGGCCAAAAGAAAGGAAAATAGAGGAGGAATAAATAATTCATCTTGGTGAAACAGAAGGCCAGGAGAGGTTGCCAGGTGTCAGGTCATGGAAGGGCTTCCAGTAGATCACAGGTTGAGGCGGGAGTTGCATCTTACAAAGATCAGTGTGGCTCTAGTGTGACTGACAGATTGGAGAAAACCAAGACTGCATGCAGACAGCACAGGGAGGAACCCACTCCTGGAATTAAGGTGGGACATGATGGGGGCCCGCTCTAGAAGAATAGCAATAGGGTCTGGAGAGGTAGAGATAAATGAAACAGTCTTCAAAGCATATTAAATGAAAAAAGCAAGAAGTGTTTTTCTAATACATTGTACTATATTTTATGTGTTTTTAGAGGAATATATACATAGGTATGCTCAGATATGCATAGAGTATTTTTGGAAGGATGGATAACAAACTTATGTTTGTGAGAGTCCCTGGGGAGAATACGTGAGGGGCTGGAACAGAGGTAGCAATGCTTTTTTCTCTGGATATCTTGTGTGCTCTTTGAATTTTGTACCATGTGATGTATCATCTACTCAAAAGTTATTCTTTTTCAAGGGAGATGTTTTATAGAATCTACAAGACGTGAGATTAACTGCATATGAGAGTTGAGACAGGTGTGTTGAGGATGACACCTAAGATTTGAGCTTAGGCAATTTCGCCTACTTATTTGGTTGGAAACCCTGGTGGAGGAGTGGGTTTGGTGAGGAAGAAAAGCTGTTCAGTTTGGGACATGCTGAGTTCCAGATGTCTGTAAAATATCCAGGTAGAGTTGTCTAATAGATAGGCATCCAAGCTGTTCATGCCCGGAGCTCAGGAGACAGATCTAAAGTGAAGGTAAGGAGTCAGGAATCATGAATGTGTGTGTGTTAATACCATCTACGGAGGCAGCTGGAACTTCCCAGGTGGTGAGGAAAACAGAGAGCCTTGTGGACCAAAAATATTTAAGGGATGGATAGAAGAGAAGCAGGCAAAGTAGGAGGCGTGCGTGGCACTAGGCATGTGCTGAGAAGGGGTGAGTGGTCCACTAGCATCTGAACGCTACAGAGTTTGTGCAAGACTCGGATTGCTCAGTGGGGTTAGCTACAGGTAGATTACCTTGGTGAGAGTGCTATCACTAGCCGGAGAGGCAAGGTCAGATCACAATGGGGTGAGGACTCAGTGTGAGGTCAGCAGACAATAGACTCTTCTCTTAAGAAGTTTGGCCCCAAAGAGGGAGTAAAAAGATAGGGCGGGGGCTTCCCTGGTGGCGCAGTGGTTGAGAGTCCACCTGCCGATGCAGGGGACACGGCTTCGTGCCCCGGTCCGGGAAGATCCCACGTGCCGCCGAGCGGCTGGGCCCGTGAGCCGTGGCCGCTGAGCCTGCGCGTCCGGAGCCTGTGCTCCGCAGCGGGAGAGGCCACAGCGGTGAGAGGCCCGCGTTCCGCAAAAAAAAAAAAAAAAAAAAGATAGGGCGGGAGCTGAAAAGAGAAACGGGAGTTGAGGGAGGGCGATTACAATGTCTTTGCAGGTGGGAAAGAGCAGAGCATGGTTATTTGCTGACTAGCATCGCTAGGGGAGAGAGAGAGACGCTGAAGACACAAGAATGAGAGGAGTTACAGGACACAGTGATAGACAGAGCTGCCTGAAGAGACAGAAAGAAAACCGCATCTGGAACACAGATGGGAGTTTAGCTTTATACAGGAGAAGGAGAGTTTCCACTGTGAAAGAAGATCAGAGGAATCATGCTGAGCACGCTTAGAAACCATACAACCTGTGTGTGTGTGTGTGCGCGCGCGCGTGTGTGTGTATATGTGTGTGTGTGTGTGTGTGTGTGTGCGTGTGTGATCCCTCACCATGCTGCACTCATTTGTGCCTTGCATGAGTATCTGGATGAACCTGTCAGTGGTGTTGCAAATCCCACTTACCTTTTTGCTGTTCCAGAACACAGTCCTCTTAAGAGTTGTTATGGCATTGTGGTCAGGGTGATGATAGGGCTGGGATGAGAAGGGCTGGAGGCCAAAGTGAGGCTGTAATGGGTACCCTGGACACCTAGTTTCCAATTTCCTTCCTGGAAAGGGATGGTCTGGGCTCTATTATTGCTGTCTACCCCACAGCTCAGCACAGGGACAAAGGGAGATGGGGGTGGAGGATGGCTGTTGCAGGAAACATGGCTGGGAGGCTGTTACCTCCAGAGGCAAGGATGAACAGCTGCTAACAGACAACCAGAGGCACAGGCCAGGGACGGTCTCATAAAACAAATGATGGGGCCATCCAAGCATAGTAAGGAATAATTTACCTCACATCTTTAAAAACACACCAGGAGGGCTTCCCTGGTGGCGCAGTGGTTGAGAGTCCGCCTGCCGATGCAGGGGACACGGGTTCATGCCCCGGTCCGGGAAGATCCCACGTGCCGCGGAGTGGCTGGGCCCGAGAGCCGTGGCCGCTGAGCCTGCGCGTCCGGAGCCTGTGCTCCGCAGCGGGAGAGGCCGCAGCGGTGAGAGGCCCGCGTATGGAAAAAAAAAAACAAAACCACACCAGGATGCAAATGAGATACAAACACTTCAGACTCCAAGTCTCAAAAAACAAGGATAAGACAACCCAAAAATACCAACCAAAAAAACCCCGAAACAACTCAAAAATAGGCAATGGACTTGAATAGACATTTCTCCAAGAAAGAAGATAGGCAAATGGCCAATAGGCACATGAAAAGATGTTCAATGTTGTTAATCGTCAGGGAAATGCAAATTAAAACCACAACGAGATACCACTTCTTAACCAAAAGGATGGCTATTATCAAAGAAACAGAAAGTAACGTGTTGGTGAAGATGTGGAGAAACCGGAACCCTGTGCCTTGCCTGAGGAAACATACAACAGTACAACTGCTGTGGGAAAAAGTATGGCAGTTCCTCAAACAAATTAAACGTAGACTTGCCATAAGATCTAGCCATCTGCTTCTAGTCATATACCCAAAGAAATTGAAAGCAGGAACTTGAACAGATAATTGTATACCAATGTTCATAGCAGCATTACAATAGCCAAAGGTGGAAGCAACCCAATCGTCCATCAGTGGATGAATGGATAAACACAACGTGGAATATACATACAATGAAATGTTATTTGACCTTTAAAAGGAATGAAATTCTGACTCATGCTACAGCATGGATGGATCTTGAAAGCATTAAGCGACATCAAATAAGCCAGGCACGGTAGGACTAATATTGGATGGTTCCACTTATATAAGGTAACTAGAGTAGTTAAATTCATAGACAGAAAGTGGAATATTGGTTATCAGGGACCATGGGGAGGGGATAACGGGGTGTTAATGTTTAACGGGTACAAGAGTTTCAGTTTTAAAAATTCCCTGGATGAGCAGTGGTGATGGTTGCCCAACAATGCGAATATACTTAATGCCACTGAACGGTACACCTAAAAATAGTTAAAATAGTAAATTTTATGTTATGTGTATCACAGTGCGTTTTTTTAAAAATAAAGGAAGGATAAAGAACCTTTTTTCTTGCAGTTTTCTAGTTGGGGTTTGGTTGGTAGGGGGAGAGAGTCCTACGGGGTACCAGAAGAGGCAAAGAGGCTACAACCTCAATGCCATGCCTTGCTCTTCCCACATGAAGCCCTGTGGGACCAGGGAGGATTCACAGCTTACAATCTAGTGCCTCATGGGGTGGAAAGGGAGATGGCCCAGTCATTGGCCTAGCACCCCCACCCTCATGTCTTTAGTTGCCAAGTCTAACTCTGCTTGAAAAGATACCCTCTTTCCCCAAGATGTGGGACTTCCAAGAAGAAAGAAGAAGATATGTGGGGCCCTTTGCTCATCCCTAGATGCTGATGTGAAAGGCAAGGCATGGATGGCCTTTAAGAATTATTCTGGGGCTTCCCTGGTGGCGCAGTGGTTGAGAGTCCGCCTGCCGATGCAGGGGACACGGGTTCGTGCCCCGGTCCGGGAGGATCCCACATGCCGCGGAGCGGCTGGGCCCGTGAGCCACGGCCGCTGAGCCTGCGCGTCCGGAGCCTGTGCTCCGCAACGGGAGAGGCCACAGCGGTGAGAGGCCCGCGGACCGCAAACAAACAAACAAACAAAATTATTCTGTCCACCCTCCCAGGATTAATGGGCATGAAGGTCAGATGCTTGCATAGGCAGTGTCTCTCTCTCTGCTCCCACCCCCAGGCATACCTGGAGTCGGGAGGAGAGTAACAGGGGTCCTAATCATATGTGGTAGACACTCTCCTCTCCATCCCCCTCCCCAAGGTCCAGTCCAAGATTCAAGTGTCCCAGGGTGTTGCGACGAATGATCTCCCAGCCTCGGTGACTGCTGCTGCTTCGGGATGTGGTCCGGGACAGGGAGGGGGTCGGGAGGGCCAGGGAGGCTCTGGCTAGAATCCCACTTTCAACCACAGAGGGCTGTTTCTCAGAAAGACGCTCATGTTCTTCCTCCTTGTCTGAGCCCTTGAAAGCTTCCACATAGCGACGTACTCGCAAAGCATTCTGATCTTGATTGGTCTCAACTCTGAGGAGGGGAAAGGGGAGAGGACTCAGCTGAGCTGGGGAGAGATGGGCCATGGGGAGAAGCAGACATGAGCGGGGCCCAGGTGGGAAACAGGAGTGAGAGGAAAGGGGGAGGAAGTTAGCAGCGTTGGAGCCAGAAGACCATCTAGGATCAAATGAAGGGAAGTAGAGGGAGATGGAGGATAACTAGGAGGGAGACCCAAAAGGCTGTGCATTCAGGATTTGGAGGGTAGTAGGGCTTGTGTGGGCGTGTGCTGGTGGGGGGAATGTGGGTGAGTATGAAAGAGAAAACAGAGCCAATTAAAAGATAAGCATGTCGTCAGGATGAGAAGATGCAATTCAGGAAATAAATGAGAGAGGAGAGCCAGGTCAGGAGATGAAGGAGGAGTACAAAGGAGCAGGTTAGTTTCAAGGCTAGACTAGAAGCTTCAGGAATGCACTAGAAGTGGCAACAAGACTAGACCAAGTTGGGTAACCCACGCCTACATTCGAGCACGGACTCATATTCTTAGCCATTCACATTACTGCCCTTATGTACTCATAGCCTGGCATCAGCTCTCAGCATTCTTTGCACCCCTCCACTTCAGCTCCACCCGCCTCCCCCAAACAGGCTAACTCAGTCTCGCTTTACAGAGTGATGACACCTCCTTTGGGTCCAATTTGGGATCTCATGAATGGAGAGGAGGGTCATAAATATGGAACCGGTCACCCTTGTTCCCATGGCCTCACACTGGTTGACAGTTCACACGTCTACACTGTCACTCACCGCAGGAACCAGCGGTCCCCCAGCCCATACTTGTACCCACAGATGCCAGAGCGAGGCCACAGGGTGCGAGGCATCTTCCTCTCCAGCATCACCGTGGTGGCCACGACCTAGGAGGAACCAAGAGATAGAGGAAGAACTCAGAAAGAGCCATGAGGTTCAGAGAACCCTGAGGCTACTGACAGAGGGAACCAAAAGGAACCTGTGGGATGAGGACACCAGAGGTCAGTGGAGGTGACAGCTACCTACCCATCCCCTAGCCTGTGGGAGGTGCCATGCTACCTGCCTTACTCGTCACCCGCTATAAAAGGAGAGGATATTTTACGAGTGCTTTGAATAGAACTGTGACCCCTGCATTACTATTCAGATTCTTGGAAAATTAGTCCCTCCAAATGAATCTCATTTCCTTTTTCATATGAAAGCCATAAACCAATTATCTTGATTTAAATAATATGATTAAATAGAATCTCTGTGATCTTGGGGATGAAATGATGCTGCTGATGTTCAGGGAATTTGCAGCAAATGAAGTAAATACCCATATGCTAAGAAGGAAAAGGGTGTGTGAATGACTCCAAACTTGGCAGGGAAAGTTCTAGTGGCATGTCACATGTTCTGTCCTTTGCCCAGCCCTCATTCATTACCTAGATGGAACATAGAAGACAAGCTTATCAAATATGTCTGAGACAGAAAACTGGGAGGGATATGTAATATATATATATATATATATATATGTAATATATAAGATGACAAAGCAATATAAAAATGATCTCACCAGACTAGAATGCTGGTCCAAAACCACTAACATGAAATTTAAGTAAACCAAAAACATTTACGTATAAGACTAAAGTATCATTTGAAAAGACACAGGCACCCCAATGTTCATTGCAGCACTATTTACAAAAGCCAGGACGTGGAAGCAACCTAAATGTCCATCAACAGAGGAATGGATAAAGAAGATGCGGTACATATGTACAATGGAATATTACTCGGGCATAAAAAAAGAACAAAATAATGCCATTTGCAGCAACATGGATGGACCTAGAGATTGTCATACCGAGTGAAGTAAGTCAGACACCGAAAGACAAATATCATACGATATCACTTATATGTGGAATCTAAAAAAAGGATTGTACAAGTGAACTTATCTACCAAACAGAAATAGAGTTACAGATGTAGAAAACAAACTTATGGTTACCAGGGGACAAGGCGGGGAGGGATAACTTGGAAGATTGGGATTGACATAAATACACTACTATATATACAATAGATAACTAATAAGGACCTACTGTATAGCACAGGGAACTCTACTTGATACTCTGTAATGGCCTATATGGGAAAAGAATCTAAAAAAGAGTGGCTATATGTATATGCATAACTGATTCAATATGCTCTGTACACCTGAAGCTGATACAACATTGTAAATCAACTATACTCGAATAAAATTTGTTTTTAAATAATTAAAAACAACAACGACAAAAAGACTAACACTAATGAACTCACCTGGGCCCTCCAGAGCTCGTCCTGTTCATGGGCCACCCGCCAGTGTGTGTCGCCCATCATGGCAATGAACAGGTTGAGCATAAGCAGTGTGGCGATGATGGCAAAGGCAAAGTAGACGATGCTGAACATGTAGGGCAAGTTCACATCGTAGTTGGCAGGCCCATCGATGATGGTGAGGAAAAGCTCAAAGGTGCTGAACAGCGCCATGGGATAGTCATAGAATTGCCCCAGGTTGGATGGGTCCTCTGTCTGGAAAATGATAAAGAACGCTGCTCCGCCCACGAAGAGGGCAAGGAGATCAGGAAATGGGGAGTTATCACAATAAGCATGGGCCTGATCAGCATTCATTCTACCTCCAGTATATATCTCCATACATTTACACACAAGCACATATATGCACACAGGCACATAAATGTAGAATTACACATATAAGTCACATTTTCCCTGTGGACCTGGCTAACCCTCAGATGTCCTATGACCAAGTTTATCATACCAGTAATACTCAGAATTTAGCAAATATCTATCGATCGATCAATCTATCAATATAGTATATGTCACCTAACTGGGTTTTACATTTTAGAACCAAATATTTAAAGGGCAAGTTGTTACAAGAATGAATGGAATCTCCAACAATTTTAAAGAACTGAGCACATGAAAGGGCTAAAAGAAAAGCACCTTTAAAAAACAATCTCAGTATCCTCTAGATAACCATCCATTACTCTAAGATTTCCTGGGTGAGCTCAGACCATCATAAAAAAGTTTTCCCTGCTCAGTGTGTAGCCTACTGGATGGTACCGGGCATCCTGGAAACTTACCACAGCGTTAGAACCTCTAAAAGACCCATCTCTGTGTGGGGAATGGAAATATAAATAAGGTGACCCCAAGAGCAGAACTAGGGTCTATGACAAAGCATGGCTTTGCAACTACAAAGAAGAGATGCTTTAGGAGATCTCCAGAAAACGACTCTGTTATAGTTCCTCATTTTGCATAAGTGTAGCTGCAGGTGGAGTACCGGGTGGGCTTGGAAGGGTACATGAGGAATCCTCCAAACAGGCAGCCTATCAAAGTTTGACCCTCTCAGAGTTCAGATCTTGGTGTAGCTTTTCAGTCTACTGTTTCGTGGGAACCCTCATTAAGCAGGGGAATGCCTAGGACAGGAATGGCGTCCTATGTACTAAAAGTCATTGTCTTTAGGGTTGTGGGTCTTCACATGTCATCGGGTGCATCCACCTGCCTTATGGAGGTTCAGCCGCAGACATGGAGGACTGGGTGAGCCTTGCTGCCTCTTGTTCTTCCTTCCTCTTTCTGCCTTCCCCTAAGAACTGTCTTCCACTCATTCGTTTGTGCTCTCCCTCCCTCTCTGCCTTGTCTGTTCCGTTCGGGATGCTTCCTCTCCTCCTCTCTCCGGCACCCTCCCCCTGTGCCTTGGTCCGTGACTGGGTCCCCACTGGGCATTCTTCTTCCAGCCTCTCTTCACAGCTCTTCTGCTTTCCTTTCTCATTCTTCACAATCTCCTAACCCTTTTTCTGTACCTCCTTTTTCAAATTCCTTTCTTTTCTTTCAACTTTGGCCACACATAGGGGAAAAAAGGGCACCTTATGTGTTATTGAATGCTTTTCGTTTCTTCTTCTGAAGTGTAAACACAGTAGAGTTAAATACTGGACTTTTTGCCTATGGCACCTTTCACGACTGGCCAGTCTTTCCTGTTTAATATTCTTCTCTCTCCAAAGCCCTTTTTCTATCTCTCCTTTAAAGATGTTGCAGGGCAGTTAGTCAGCATGAATGTTATTGGCCCAGAAATTCAGAGCACATGAGTCTACTCTCTAGGCCAACCTGAGTGACCCAGATCCTAAGAATGCAAGTGTGTTCTTTGCTTCACTTTCCACCAGGGGGAAGAAAAGCAAAGGGGATTGCAAAGGAGAAATAACAGAGCAAGAGTAAGAGAGAACTTTCTGGAGAACTGAATCCGATGATCTGATGGAGGAGAGAGTGATGCTCTTACCTGAGGCAAATCCCACTATAACCACAGCCATCAGCCAGCAGAAACGCAACAGGTCTCCGAAAATCATCTACAGAAAACAGAGAGGGGAGGGAGGGTGGAGGGATGCTTTCTCCGCCTGCCTCTCTGCAGCTACTGCTGACAGATTGGAAGTCACCAGAGTTCCACCAGGTCCACTCCGAGCAGCATTTTCCTTTTTGCTCCCACTCCCTCCCTCTGTCTGGGAAAGGTCCAATGTCTGAAGCCAGAGGAAACTCTGGGGAAAGCACTGACCTTCTGGATCATGATGGTGAAGGGACCCAGCATCTGGAATCCTCGAGCAAAGTACATAACACTGCACCAGCCCAGCACCAGGGCGAAGGACATAGGCACCACCTCCCCGTTGGTGTTGGAAAGCCGCATCACCATGGTCACCAGCACCAGCGCGGCATAGGTGATGCTGGGGGGAGAGCAGAGAGGGGGGAAGTGAGAGGAGGGCTGGAAATATGCTAGGTCCCCTTCAGCATGGCACTGACTTACATGGGACCCAAACACTCAGGCTCAGTCTTCCTACCTAAACACACACACCGTCACACACACAGGCCCACTAGAGAAAAATCCCTGGAAGTGAGGGTCCCAGAGAGGGATTGGGAGACCTGGGATATTTCTGGCAAGGGAAGGCAGGGGGCTGGAAGGAAGGACACTCACGTGATGACATGGAACGGCCCCCCGAGGACAGTCTGTCCAAAATAGCGAGAGAAACCAACCCTGAAGATATCCGGGATCTGGGAAAAGGCCAGGAAAACAAAACAAAACAATGATCGTTATAGACTTCAGTCCAATCTGAGGCCTCAGGTGGGTGGCCTCCGCCTGAACACAGCTGCACCTCACCTCTAGGAATAGGATGATCACAGCCCCCAAGATGGTCATCAGCTCCCCCACCAGCCGGATTTTATCCTGCTGAGTCACATAGGCCTCCTGTGGTGAGAAATTCAGGATAAGAAGTGCTTTCTGACGGTCTGAGAGTCAAATCCATTGGAGTAAGTGGTCTAAAGCAGCTCAGCTCTATCCAAGATGAAGAAAAGCTCCCTTTACCAACGCCATCAACACCCCCCTGCCATTGTGGTTCAGTCTATGACCAGGGCATTAAGTAACCAAGGAGTCAGTCTAAGTAACCAAGGCTTAATATACATATGTTACATATGCTAACAACTTGAGTAACCACCTAGCAAGTCACCTCTTATACATATGTTGTGAGCAGTTATTTGTGATGATGTGTGTATTGAGGGGCTGAGGTCACATTTCAGAGCATCAAGTTAAGAAGGCTAAACCAACAGGAAGAGGTATTAGTGGTTTGGGCTGATTTCAGCTATGCTGAAAGGCCAGCTTTTCCAATCTTGTCGCGGTTCCCAGCAAGTAGAATATAAACACATCACAGAATTCAGGTTCCCGTATGGACCCAGAACCTGTTAGCTCCAGTGAAACCTTGAATCAGTCACTAAAACTCCCTGAGCTTGGAGTTTCTCATCTGTAAAAACGGAAACTATAATGCTTACCTCCCAGGGTTATCGTGAAGACCAAATTAGATGTATTTTATAAACCACAGAGCACTATAGATATATTCATTGTGGTTTTATTATGATTTGGCAGTATAGAAAAGGGCTAAAGACACTATACGGATTTCACTTCTGAGGAAGGGCCCTGCCTTATCCTGGGCAGTAGGTGTAAAAGGTACAGTCCTAAGGTCAGGATGGAATAAAAACCATCCCCCTTCTGCACATGTTACTTCACAGGAAAAGGCTTGCAATATTACCCAGATACAGCAATAGAATTCTACAGTAATGCTCCTTAACTGTTTTGAAGCTATGAGCCCATCTGAGAATATCATAAAGACCACAGATCCTCTTTCCAGAAAACTGTGCTCATATATACGCAATTCCTACGTGAAATTATACGAACAATTTCAACACATTCGAGTACCCCTTAGACTTCTGGGAAGTCTATTCTCCATGGTCACATCTCTGAATTGTGCACCGAAGACAGGAGTTGAGAGTCCCTGAGGATGATCTAAGCTGGGAAGGACATGATCCCTCGTTAAGCATGAGAAATGCTAATCACCTCTGTCCTGCCGATAAACTGGAACCTCTCAGCATCCCTCTGCAGGCTACTTCAGCAGTGTACACCCTGGTCCAGTGAGAGGCATAGCTTTTGAAATAGGAAGAGATGTTATGTAGTGGGAGGTGATCTATGGTAAAAAGAAGGCACCCACCAAGCATCCTGTGGCCGCCCAGAGGGTATGTGTCAGCTCAGAAGAAGCCAAGGATATAGTCTTTAGGGAAGAACAGGACCAGACTTACCAACAGGTGGTGGAAATGTTTCAGGTAAATCATACGGGACCAGGGAAGACCAGAAAAGGAGTTGGTGACTACATATCTAGTAAACAATATGACCTAACAACCTGTGACTTCATATCAGTTCCTCTGTTGTTGTTGTTTAAAGAACTGATGTTCTGTAAACTTCTCTGATGTTTATCTCTCTTGAGAAACTGGCAAATTTTATTTTATCATATAGTGGCACATTTCCCTTTTGCCTTGCTTCCAAGGAAGCTCAGAGTTCTCTCTCTTTTTTTTTTTTTTTTTTTTTTTAATCCCCAGCTCAAACAACTATCTTTGCATCCCCTCTCCTCCATCCTAAAATTCAGATCATGGGTCTGGTGATCTTAATGTTCCTATAGCAACTGTCTGTCATTGTAAAACGGGCCAACTCCTTTTGAGAATCAGGTAGTAGGATAAATAATAAGTTCATTAACTATAGGAACAAAATAACATTAAATATAGAAATAAAATAACGGCATCTGTGCCATATAAGTGTCTGTACAAAATTTTTTAACTTTTAAAAAAACTCTGGACCTTGGTTGCATACATCTGGAAAACTGCCACCAACCTTTTTCCTCGGCTCAACTACTAAGAAAAGGACTGCACTAGTTGGCCAGGAGAGTTGTGGGAACCAGAGTGCCCCTAGAGGACAGCGAGAGAGTGGCATCAGCTTTCTCCCTCAGGAGATGAAAAGGCAAAACCCTAACTAATGGAGAATACTGGGGACAGTTTTGGTTACCGTAATCTCCTTCTGGGGCTGCCCCTCACCAGCACCCCTTTGCTCGTTCAACAGGTTCCTTTACGAGTAGGAGTTCCCCTGTTCAAGTTCACCAGTGAGTAACAGAGGTGTCCAGAGACCCCAAGCTTTTGCCTCTGCTCCACCTGGGATCTGATTGCCCTAAAGTAGCTGCCTCTGCTACTCTGTCCCCAAAGGTCCTCTATTTAAAAGCAGAATGCCGAGTGCCACAGTCTCCTGCGAGCCCCCTTCCTTGCCGCTCTCTAAGACCGCCACACAGACCCTTTAGTAAGGGTTTTAATTTTTTTTTAATTGCTCTCTGGAAAACAAAAGGTAATATACATGTGCAAAAGTTGCAGTGAAAATAATGGTAGTTCATACAATTCAGTAGCAAAAAACCCCAAACAATCCGATTAAAACATGGGCAGAGGACCTGAACAGACATTTTTTCCAAAGAAGACATACAAATGGCTGACAGGTACGGAAGAGGTACTTAATGTCACTAATCATCAGGGAAACGCAAATCAAAACCACAGTGAGATATCATCTCAGACCTATTAGGATGGCTATAATCAAAAAGACGAGAAATAACAAGTGTTGGCAAGGACGTAGAGCAAAAGGGATCATTGTACACTACTGGTGGGAATGTAAATTGGTGCACCCACTACAGAAAACAGAACAGAGTTTCCTCAAAAAATTAAAAATGGGACTACCACACGATCCAGCAATTCCACTTCTGGGTATACAGCCAAAGGAAATGAAAACAGAATCTGGAAGAGACATCTGCATTCCCATGTAAACTGTAACATTAGTCACAGTAGCAAAGATATGGGAACAACCTAAGTGTCCATCAATGGATAATGGATAAAGAAGATGTGATATACCTATATATACACACACACATATATATACAACGGAATATTATTCAGCCATGAGAGAAGAGGAAATCCTGTCATTTGTAACAATATGGATGGAGCTTGAGGGCATTATGCTAAGTGAAATAAGCCCATCAGATTAAGACAAATACCTCACAGTATCACTTACATGTGGAATCAAAAAAAAAGGCAAACTCCTAGAAAAAGAGGGTAGAAAAGTGGTTGCCAGGGCATGGGGGTATGGACAAAATAAGGAGAGATTGGTAAAAGGGTAGAAAATTTCACCTATAAGACGACTAAGGTCTGAGGAGCTAATGGTAAGACAAGGTGACTATATAGTTAATTACACGGTATTACACAATTGAAATTTGCTAAGAGAGCAGAACTTATTCTCACCAAAAAGAAAAAAGGTAACTATGTGAGGTGATGGATGTGTTAATTACCTAGATGATAGGAATCCCTCCACAATTTATACGTGTATCAAATCACTGCGATGAATGCTTTGAACACCTTACAGTTTCATTTGTCAATTACACCTCAATAAAGCTGAAAAAATAATGATAGTAGTGGGCTTTTAAAACATTTTTCTTTTCTTTGATTTCAAGGGGAATTCTAGCGTTTCACACTCACATGTAATGTTGGCTCTCATTTGGAACAGATACTCTTTTCAAAGTTGAGGAGGAGTTTAGTGTTTTAAAAATGGACAGGGGCGGGCTTCCCTGGTGGCGCAGTGGTCAAGAATCCGCCTGCCAATGCAGGGGACACGGGTTCGAGCCCTGGTCCGGGAAGATCCCACATGCCGCAGAGCAACTAAGCCCGTGCGCCACAACTACTGAGCCTGCACTCTAAAGCCTGCGAGCCACAACTACTGAGCCCGCGTGCTACAACTACGGAAGCCTGCACACCTAGAGCCCGTGCTCTGCAACGAGAAGCCACGGCGATGAGAAGCCCGCGCACCGCAACAAAGTGTAGCCCCCGCTCGCCGCAACTAGAGAAAGCCCGCGCACAGAAACAAAGACCCAATGCAGCCAAATAAATAAATAAATAAATAAATAAAATAAATAAAATTAAAATGGACAGGGGTACTGAATTTTAACAAATGACTTTCTAATGTCTGTTGAACTGATAATAAGAATGCCCTCTTCATCAACCACCCTTGCCCCTCTAGAATTAACCCCTAAACTCAAAGTGGTAATGAGTTTTTCTTTGAATTTTTTTAGAAGTTTATTCTTTGGGGATTGTATTCAAGATTTCCTGTCTATAGGGAGAGACTGATCTGCAGCTTTCTAGATTTGTGGTTCTTATGAAAAGGTTTCGGGATCAAGGGTATATTTAGCAAAGTGAATTAACAGAGACACTCATTTTCAAGGTCCCGTTCATTTAGCCTCCCAGTTCTTTCAAATGCTCCCCTGGCCCTCAAATCCATAGCACCACTGCCTTAATGCAAACCCATGGCACCCTGCACCCAATGCCCCCTCACCTCGCTTTTGGACTGACCTTTCTCAAGTGCAAATATCACCCCATGGCTTCTCTGTTTAATGCCTTTCCTAGTTCCACCATGTCTTTGGAATAGACGTGAGGGGGAGATGGGAGTGATGGGTATTCTCTAGATCCTTATCAGAGTAGAAATTCAATAGCTAATGTCTAAATTTAATTAATGAATAGAGATAGAAGTGCATTATTCAGCAGTGCAGAGGTGACAACAGGGGTGAAGAACTTAAAGAGGTAAACACTGGTTGCCTCCAGGAAGCAAGGCATGGGTGAGGCCGGGCAAGCCAGTGCACTCTTGATCTTCATTATACCTGCCGCTTGAGTTTTAAACCATGGGCATGTATTCTTTTCCTTAGAAGTGCTCACAGTGAGATAGGAATAAAAGATAAGACTCAGACTACCAAGCGTGAGGTACAGAACCCCTGCTGGTTGCACAAGTGCTCTTTTACTTAGAAGTGTGCATTGTGAGATAAGAATAAAAAACAAGACTCAGACTACGGAGCATGATGTACAGAAC
This sequence comes from Platanista minor, assembly GCA_004363435.1. Taxonomy (NCBI): domain Eukaryota; kingdom Metazoa; phylum Chordata; class Mammalia; order Artiodactyla; family Platanistidae; genus Platanista; species Platanista minor. Next base: position 33,310 of record RJWK010011583.1, read on the forward strand.
CCTTGCTGATCTGGCTCCTGCCCTAGGTCCCCTAAACTCTGTGTGAGTTCTGGCCACGTTGAATTACTGGGGTCCTCAGTTGTTAAGTCAGGACTTCGTGTGGACTGTACCCTTTCCTTAGAATGCCTTCCTGCCCCACATTTTTCTGGTTCACCCTCAGCCTCAAGACGCAGGTCACAGCACTCCTCCTGGGTCTCCTTTCCTGCCCCTCCATGGCCAGGTCAGGTGTCTCCCCTGCAGGATCACGGTGCCGGTCTCTGGTTACAGCCCTTCCCCAGCACACTGCAGTCGTCTGGACATTCCATGTCTCACCAGGAATCTTAGAGCTTCCTGAGAGCAGGGACCTCTAACTTCTTCTTTTTATCCACAATGCACACACAGCAGATGCTGCATCCGTAAGAAAGGAAAGAAGGAAGGAGACAAGGGAGCAGGTAAACGGACAGGTGCATGCTGAGCGTGATCTAAGAGTTGCGGAGGGGAGGTAAAAGGGAACCAGGAAGTGGGACCCAGGAGGCAAATCGCGGAAAGGATGACAGTGAGGTGGGCTTGTCTGGAATTTCCAGATTCCTAGCTCAAGGTCGCCTAAGCAGGCTCAGCTAATAATGCACTGAGCAAATACTCCCTTCGGCCCCTTTAAAAAGTAAGTGTCAGTCAACAATGACTGGAATCCTTTACCTCTTTACGTGGCTCAGGATTTTAGGAGTTGTCCACAGCCAGAGCCCCTGTGGAGGCTGACCGGTCCTACTTTGCTGAGAATTGGCCAAAAGAGAGTGTTTTCACTTACCAGCTGACTGAGCTCACTGTCTTGAAGGAAGTGCCCAGAGATGGATGGGCCTAGTTGAGCCTGGGTACCACTGTGGGGAAGGGCAGGGAGCAAGTGTAACCACGAGGAAGGGGGAATGCACCGGAAACAACTGTCAAACCCCATCCTAGACCCTCTTGTTTCCCCAAGATTCTTACAGAGGAATTAAGCTCCCAAAAGAGACCTGCTGGTTCCTAATGAAGAGTTACTCTCACCCTCTAAACTGTGCAGGGGCTCCTAACCCGGCTGCCCATCAGAATCAGCTGGGAAACTGTTACAACACACGTGTCCAGGCCAACCCTGAGGACTCTGATTCAATTCGTTTGGAGCAGGGACCCAGCATCTTCTTTTTTTTAGATGTAAATGCTTCTGCTACATGCCCCCACTTGAGAACCACTGGGCCAAAAAGAGAGGAAGATCTCCTGGTTTCCGTCTAAGTCTCCTTTCCAAGGGCTTATTCCATGTCCTAGCCGCTGTGTTTTCTCAGGAAGATGAACTTGGGAAAGGGCTGCTCGTTCCTGAGGTGTCTTTACCCATTCCCACAGAAGCAGGACGTACCCTATCCACCGAAAGGTTAATCACATCAAAACTGTGGCCTAGTATCAGAACTAGAGCCCAGACAGTAGCTCAGTAGCTAGAGGTTGGAGACAATCCCAGATCTGGCTCCCCACCCCTGTTCTCCAGCATTCCTTATCTTGGCAGGGAACTATCAGGTGTGCCCAGGTACAGGTGAGTGCGCCAGGGCCTGGCTAGCTCTCAAAGCCTGGAGACATGAGTTCCTCACACAGTGGATCCTCCAAAGAAGAAGCCTGGAACTGAGCACATCACCCTGGAGGGAGAAACGCCTGGCTTCTTATTAAAGGTTCTGAAGTGACGCAGACCAGAACCCCTACCCCAGCGCTGCCCTTACTAGCTGAGTGTCTTTACCGAAGTACTAAACCTAAACCTCTCTTGACCTCAGAGTCACCATCTTTAAAATGGTAATAATAATTTTATTTACTTACTAAGGTATCTATGAGGATCAAATGGTGTAATGCTTTGTCATCTGAAATGTGGTCCACAGAATCACAACATCAGCATCACCCAGCCGTGAGTCAGAAATGCAGAATCTCAGGGCCCACACCAGCCTTATTCTTAGAATCTGCATTTTAATAAGATCTCAGAAGCACTGGTAAATACACATCAAGTGCACAAAACAAACACCCGGTAGATGTCATTTTTATCTACCAGGCTCCCTGCTTCTCCTCACCTCTGTCTTGGCTTTAATCTGCCGTGCTTGCTCCAAAGTGAGTTGGTTAGGACCCCTGAGTAAAGCAGTACAGAGTTGGAGATCAACTGCGTTTTCAAATAGCGGTAGTGCTTTGGACTGTCGAGAGCTTATGAGGAATCGTGATGTGTAGAAAAAGCAATCCCACTGACCGTGACAGGTAGACGATGATTTAAAATAAATGGAACCTATGAGTCGCTCCTGCCACATCCTCTCCCTATCTACAGCCCCATCCACTGTGCAGTAGTGATGATTTTACCTTTGATAAGTCCCATGACGCCAACGCCTTCTCTCCGTCCCCCCATCGCATCCTGAGGCCAATCCACCATTATCTTTGCTCGCTGAACTGTAATAGTCTCTTAACTGGTCTCCCCACATCTTCCCTGGCCCCCTCAAACCTGTCCCCCACCCTACAAACAGAGACATTCTTCTGAAACAAAAGTGTTACCAAGCATCTCCCCTGTTTAAAATCCTTCTGAGCCTTTCACTACCTTTAGGAGAAAGAGTAAAATCCTCAGTATGGCCTGCAAGGTCCTGTATGATTTGGGAAAGTTTTGGGAAAGTTCTGCCAGGACAACGTCATCTGGAGGCCCCTTCTCCAGCTCCCTCTACCCTAGCCAATCTTCCTTCAGTTCCTAGACACTGGCAAGGGTCTGCCTGCCTCAGGGCCTTTGTATATGCATCCTCTCTGCCTAGAACTCACTTTCCACCTTTAATTCATGCCCACATCTTAGCTCAGTTACCTTCCTCAGGGAAGCCTTCTCTGACCTCTCAGAGTGCCCAGGCCCCTGTTATAAGCTCTCTCAGCACCCTGTCTGTTTTCTCATCATAGGAAAAAAATCATATGAATTTTGTAACCATCACAGGTTGCAATACCTATTCATTTAATTAACGTCAACCAGTCTGTAAGTTCCACAAGGGCAGAGGTTACTTGCGTTTTGCTCAGACCAGGTTGAATTTCCAACACCTACAACAATGTTCAGGCCCCACTAGGCTCTTGGTGATTACTTGTGTAGTGAATGAATTAGCAAAGTGATTTGGGGAAAAGGGCAGCGGAGAGATAAAGGAAATCTTCAAGACACAAAAAGGAAATCTGATGGTGGGAGATCAATGCCCTCTTGCTGAACAGCAAATCAGGGCTCTAAATGATCACAGTGATCGACTCCGCACTGGAAAGCTGAGTAGGTCTCAAAGATGAAGCCAGAAGCTCTCAGTCCGAGCTGAGAATGAGAATCACTCAAAGAATTTCTTAAAAATACCATTGCCTGGACCTCAGCTTCAGTCTTTCTGATGTATCAGGGGTGGGGCAGCTCAGGAACCAGTATTTTTACCAGCCTCCCATGTTTCTAGTGTGTAGTCTTGGTTAAAAACTACGGATCTAGCAGGAGATAGGATCTGCCCAAGGTCAAACAGCTATTTGGTTTCAGAGTTAGGACTCAAACCTAAGCTGCCTAATCCCAGACTTTGAACTTTCTGCTCACCTGGAGACCTTAGAGAACTCGGACCATAGTGCACGGTGTCCCGCCTAAGCCAAGCAGACACTGAATGGAGACAGAAAATGAACTCCAATTAATTATAGAGCTCTTGGGAAACCCTGGAAAAGCATACCTTTTCTGGCTGAACCATGAGGCATCTTAGAGCGCAGACACCGCGATGTCTCCAAAACTGCCCAGAGATAAGCTGACTCTAACCCTCATATGTGTCTGCTTTTACGTGTAGCTTGTGCCACCTCATATAAATAAAGGAGTGTCTTCTTTCACGTCAACTGTCTTGAGGTGGTGTTCTGGGCCATTCTCATGGAGCCCAGCGACTTTTCTAGATCCCATGAGACCCAAAGAGGAAATCCTACAGTGACCAAGAGCTCCATATGCCCAGATTTATTAATATAACTGGATACAAACGTATTCATTTAACTAAGAAAAAGCTCCATGGGCTAATTAAGCTGGCGACAATTGCATTAATCAAGTCAAGACCCTGTATGGGTACAGTTTCATGTTTCTAAGACTTTCAAGTAATAAAAATGTAGAAAAAAAGAATTTCCCATTATTTAACAAACGTGGCGCATCATGAAAGCAGAATCTTTCAAGCCGCGGTGATGTGTTTGGGAGACCCCGATCTCACCCCAACTGACTTCCGACTGAATAAGAGGAACTCAGGGGTTCCATCAACTCAGGACTAAGGCTCAAGGGGTAATGTCAAAAGACACAGACCTTCACTGACGTTCTTTGCTATTCAAACCTCTTAGGGCAGCATTCTGAAGTCCACTCCCCCACCAAGAAAAGAATATTTGAAAGTCAGGAGTCTTCTATTTGGGCCAAAGTGGCTTTAATCGAAGTGGAAGGCACAAGGGTAAAAATGCCAAAGGGGACAAGGAAGGAATAGGAGAGCAAACAGAAGGAAAGTTCGTGCACTCAGCTATAATTATGCTTCACCTAGTCCTGAGGCAAGGGGAGGGATCGCCTAATAATAATTTAGACTATCTGGGTCAAAGGAACAGGTCTGTACATAATTAGTCCTGCCCCAAAGAGAAAGAGACACACAGTAAGCAGACTCAGTGGTAATCAGTTGCTCAGCATCACCCAACTCTTAGGCTAGAAGGCTATCTATATTCTAGATCCAGAAAATCCCCCAAGTAAGTTTGAAACAAAGGAAGGTTGGAAAAGAATGCATCTGAGGAAATAGAGCCAAGAACGCTGGAGAAGTCCAGCCACCCCCATGTTTACCCATCCCCTCCGTTGCTAGTCACTCGCCTGTCTCAGCTGGCCATCTCCTAAATGTCCTTATTTCCTGTTGTGTGGTCTCCACACCAGGGACAACCTTCATGTCTAGTTTGAGATGCATGGAACACAACCTCCCCTGAGCACGCCTCTGCCCGCCTCTAACAAGGCAGCCCCACCTGACTCAGGCCCGTCTTCTCCAGGCAGCGAACCCTGCTTTGTGAGAGAGAGAGGCTCTGGATACAACAGCACACTGTATACATACCGAGAGGAAATTAGAGAAGCACGGAGTGTCTTGACCTACTGCAGGATTCAGTGAGGCTCTTTGCCCTGTTCTTTCTCTGTGCGTCCACTCTCTTTGGTCTAACTTGACTCAGGTTCTTTGCTCCTTAACTACCCCAAACTACCCCTCTTCCAAGTCCAGGCTGAGCTATACCTGTGGCCGGCCCATCCTGCATTGGGCATAAATCTCCAGTCGTCAAGCTCTCACTCGCCTGGCAAAATTCTTCCTCCTCTGTCTTTTGCTTTCTGCCCACATGCCTTCACTCCCTTTCAGCTATTTTCAGGTCACTAGGACAAGAATGTTGGTTGGTTGCCTATAGAACGAACCCAGTGTTGAATGTATGTGCCCAGAAGTACGCACACAAGAGTCTGCTCATTCTGTCACGCCAAGGGGTTTGCTCTCTTCAACAGCAGACTCTGACACCTACTCCACACGTCTACTCAGTCATCCTCACCCCAGGTCTCTGAAGGTGACCCACAGAATGGCAAGCCCACACGAGTAGAGGGGACCTTAGAGACTATTACTTCCACCCGCTACCCAGCCCAGGCAGCCTTCTGCAGCACACCTGACAGGTGGCCAGACAGCTGATACATCGTTGCCAGTGTGCTCATATTGACAGTGCCCAGAAGAGAATGCAGGTCAGAAAGATGCCTGTGTTGCCCTAACAGACCAGAAACAGACTCAGAAATGGACCTGGAGCACAGTTTTCTTCCCTTTACAACAGCACGGTTTCTGCTGAAGGTCACATTTGCAAACGTCTGGCCCTCTTTGTAAATGACAAGGAATTTTACAAAAGTATGACGTTTTTAATACCAAGCATTCTTTCAAAGTTCACAAAAAAGCCATCGCTCCCTGGACAAGTCCACCCTGACTCATTAAGCCCCCACTCTGGTCCCCTTCTCTCCCTCCTAATTTCTGTCTGGGTGATCAGGAGCCTGCCCCTGCCAGAGCCAAGTGAGTGGTGTCTTTCCCAGGTAGCGTGCTTCTGGTTTCCAGCGTCATCGCCCCATGCTACCAGCTCCCTTCATCCCCTTTTGAGAAGAGTCACCTGGAGCAGCTTCTGCTGGAGGATGGTGATGTCTCGGGAGTTTGTGCGGTTGCCACTACGGGACTTGAGGGGGCGATGGATGCAGCACATGGTGAAGCAGATCATATAGAGCACGTACAAGGCCCCCAGGATGCAGAAGTACGGCCGCCCGTACTTCCTCCACTTGAAGCTCACCAGCTGTTTCACTGGGGTCTGTTCCAGGATCTGGCGAGCCTGCCACGGAAGAAGAGAGTGCAGCTGGGGGCGACCACGGTAGCGAGAAGCAGCGCTGGGTTTCCCACTGGGTCCCAGGTGGGCAGGGTCATGATCCGCACGAGCGTCACGCGTTCAGTTCGTCCGTCATTTCTTTTACAGACAACCAGTCAGCTTCTACTGTATGCTAGGCCTCGTGGTAGTGCTCTAGATAAGCCATGACAGAAGTAAACACCAGGACCTATAGCACCACAGAGGCTCTGAAGGCTGAGCCGCAAATGGTTGTGTGAAGGGACAGTTAGGCAAGGTCATTCCATAAAGTAGCAGCAGTTGCCAAGGCAGGAAGGTGCGAGAAGACGTTGACAGATGAGGTGTGGCTGGGGATATGGCAGAACCTGTTGGAGGGGTGGGCAGGGGTTATCATGGGTGAAGCAGCCAAGGGCCAGATCATGGTACCTCGTGAATGCCAAAGTAAGGAGTTGGACTTTGTTTTCTGAATGCAATGGAGAGCAACTGGAAGGTTCAAGCAAGGAGGCAGTTAGATTTGCTCTACAAGTATTGTGGACCCGAGAGGAGCAAGAGAGGGTACAAAGAGTGGGGAGTGGCCATAATCCCAGCCAGGTGGGCTAGTGCTCAGATGTAAGCAGGCAGTGAGATGTTAAAGATGCTCTGAGAGAGGACGATGCACAGCACAACACATCTGAGAAAGCAGGAAAAGGCAAAATCAGAGCACAGCTGGCAGGAGTATTCACTAGCAGAAAGAATGCCTTTTCCATCGAGCCTAGAGGGAAGGAGAGAGACAGTGGGCAGTTTCCAGATCTGCTGGGCAGGAAGCTGAAGGAAGTCCAGCCAGAGAGTCTCTCTCGATCGTCATCATAATGAACGAATCTGGGTCTCCTGATAGAACTGGAGGTGAAGGCAGTGAGGGATATAGGAGGGGCTAGAAAGGAATTTTCAGGGAATAGAATAGCTGACCAAGACAAGAAGAAAACCTGTAGCAGGACATTGAGAACCAGCTGAAATCAGAGACCAAGGATTTGTGGTGGCACAATCCACCAGACGGACTGGGGTTCCAATTCCTAAGAAACCCTGCCCTGAGGAAGTTCACACCAACCAGCCACTCACCTTTTCCTCTGTTCATTAGTACCAGTGATCACCTGAGTTGGGCTCTAGAAGGGTTCCTAGGAAATTGTCAGGTGGCAGATACACAATGGGAACTACATTTTGCCACCGTCTTGGAGGTTCCAGGAAACACAAACTATTTTCTCCCCCCTGTAAGTCTTCAACAAACTTTCCTTTCCCTCGTATCACTCAATCCAGTACTGTCTGAATGGCCCACGTGTTCTTCCCTCTCTGGAAAGCTCTCTTTTTCTTCATCTTCCTAGTGATTCCCAACTCCTCCGTGAAGCCCCAGCTCAAGCACATCCTCTGTGACATCCTCTCCGGTCTATCCAAGCCAAGATAAACCAGCCTCCATTCTGCTGCCACTGTGCATAGTACAGACCCTTATGATGGTTTATGTTGTACCCTATTACAATCATTGAGGACAGGGATGGGCAATTGACAAAGTTGATTGAAAGGAACTGTGTTTTATTTATTTCTGTATTCTTAATTCCTGGTACAGTGGCTGGGACACAGCAAGAAGCTCAATATGCTGAAAGGATGAATGAATGAATGATAGGAAGCAATGTCCATTTGGAGAGTTCCTCATATGCGATGTTAGTATGAGAAAGGTAAGTGGAAGGGATCAGAGCTAAGCAGAGGGAGAGTGGAGTTAGGAAAGGGGCGTTGATTGGCATTTTCTCCCAAAGGTCCCAGGAGTCCGTCCTCATCCCCATCTATTACAGGGCAGGGAAGCGTCTGGAGCCCAGGACCTTAGCAAATGGACAGGCTCTGCACAGACACCTGACAGCTCCTGATCCTCCATAGTATCCATACCTCTCGCTTCTTGGAGGAGACCACAAGCTCTAGAAATGACACGTCCTCTCCCCAGGAGTCGATCTCCGTGAGGTCGTAGAGAGTGGAGGTCAGCGGCCCGCACATCCACTGGATGTGCTTCCGCTTCTGCATCAGGTGCTGGAACATCTGTGTGGACACAGGGGTGAGGT